>SJYO01016970.1:25712039-25928437 GCA_006410555.1 Capra ibex | reverse complement strand
AGATTGACAACGAAGGACTGGACGTATGTCTAAAGAGTTCTCCGTCCAGTCCACCAGACCATAAGGGTAGAGAACTTCTTAAAAGGTGTCAAATAACACTAGGTGTGTCAGTTTCCGAAACCGTATCAGTTATTTCGTCTTTATCTACAAAAAGACCTTGAGAGAACGAAAAAGGTACTAGGTCGCCTACAACCGTTAAACTAGAGACCAAGGAGACGGAAAAGATTTTGGTCGAACTTGTAATCCTTCAAGTACCAAGTGCATAACGACTTCGGACCGAACCTCTTAAAACTCGTAATGAAATGATCGTACACTCTACTCACGTTAACACACCATCAAACTCGTAAGAAACCGTAACGGAAAGAAACTCTAACGTTACTTTTGACTGGAAAAGGTCAGGACACCGGTGACGACTCAAAAGGTTTACACGACCGTATAACTCACGTCGTGAAAGTGTCGTAGTAGAGAGTCCTAAACTTTGTCGAGGTGACCTTAAGATAGTGGAGGTGATCGAAACAAACATCACTACGAAAGATTCCGAGTGAACTGAAGTGTAAGGTCCTACAGACCGAGTTCCACTCACTAGTGTGGTAGTACTAATAGACCCAGCACTTCTAGAAAAAACATGTCAAGAAGACACATAAGAACGGTAGAGAAGAATTATAGAAGACGAAGACAATCCAGGTATGGTAAAGACAGGAAATAGCTCGGGTAGAAACGTACTTTACAAGGGAACCATAGAGATTAAAAGAACTTCTCGAGAGATCAGAAAGTGTAAGACAAGAAAAGGAGATAAAGAAACGTAACCAGTGACTCCTTCCGAAAGAATAGAGAGGAACGATAAGAAACCTTGAGACGTAAGTCTACGAATACCCTACCATCTACCTTTAGTTACATCACAAACCGTTGATTTTAAAAAATTTTTACTTTATCTTGTAGTTTCATATAATTCGTGTTATTCTAGTTCATAATCCATACACACACAATCCAATATTTTACATTAAGAATAACACTCTTTAACAAATTTTCAAACTTTTTATAACTGAATTTGGTAAATTCTGAGAAGCACCCTCGTCCTTTCCCTGGGTACTCTTTGTGTTGACGAACCTTTTCCTACTAATTTTAGTCTCAAAACAGGAACTCCTCCCTTGACCCCTTACTGAAAAACCAGCTCATCGGATGTTGACTTCTGACTGGTTCGTCACTAACCAGAACAACAAGAGGAGGAGTTTGGGGAACTCGACTCTCTTTACGGAAGATCGATGACATATAGACACAAAGTGATAGACGAAGTAATGAAGTTCGAGTCCTACCGAGTTTATAGTAATTTCAGTGGGAGGGACCGGGGGCGAAAAAACTATGATCAACAGGGGGTTTATAGACGAGAGGAATTGACTGTATTAACTTTAAAATAGACCCTTGTACCGGTGGGTCGATTTCTGATAAAAGGGTCAGAGAGACCTCGATTCATACTAGTACACAGATTCACGACCCGATATGATCCCAGTGTCTTTACTACATCCGTTTTAGTCCCAGTATGGAAATTTACCACCCCCTGTCCCCCGTCCCTCTCCTACCTCCTCTACGGAAGAAAAAGAAGAGGGAGAAAGACGACGGATCTTGTTCTTGAGTAGACCCTGGTGTGTCTGTTTCCGTTGTGGAATCCCTACCACTACGTTGTTTTATCCTCCACAGGTTCAGGGACTGTCCACGACAGTATGGTCGGTCGGGACATATTAATGTATTCCTTCTTTAATTTGAAGAAAGAGTAAATACGGTGATAAAAACTCAGGGACAATACCGTCGAATTGGATATAGGATTGGTTATACGAGAGAAATATGTGACAATCGTCTTTTGTCATGTTCAAATTTCACGATTCCATGTGTCTGAATAATTTTTCGTCTCTGTAATGAAACGGTTGTTTCCAGGTAGATCACTTTCGATACCAAAAAGGTCATCTGTGTATACCTGGTATTTCTTTCGAGTGACGGTTTCTTAACTACGAAAACTTGACACCACAACCTCTTCTGAGAACTCTCAGGGAACCTGTCGTTCCTCTCGTTTAGTTAGTTAGGATTTCCTTTAGTCAGGACTTATAAGTAATCTCCCTGACTACGACTTCGATTTCGAAGTTATGAAGCCGATGGACTACGCTTCTCGACTGAGGAACCTTTTCTGAGACAACCCTTTCTATCTTCCGTCCTTCTTTTTCTCTGCTGTCTCCTACTCTACCAACCTACCGTAACGGTTGAGCTACCTGTACTCAAACTCGTTCGAGGCCCTCAACCACTACCCGTCCCTTCGGACCGTACGACGTCAGGTACCCCAGCGTTTCTCAGCCTGTGCTGACTTACTGACTTGACTTCCATGTGTCTGTAAACTGTGTAGACTAAAATTCCACACACCTGTAAAAAAAAAAAAAACGTGACCCGTCGTACACCCTAGAATTAAGGGACTGGTTCCTAGTTTTGACGTGGGTGACGTAACCTTCGTGTCACAGAATTAACGACTTGGTGGTCCTTCAACGATCTGACGTGTAGTATGAGAGTACCACGAACAAACAGAAGAATAGACCCGAGGTTTTGGGTCGTCCCACTCTTAATCTGTCTTTTAGTCTTCTTTTTATTAAGCACGGACACTGTACACGACGAATAATTATCTAATTTGGTGTACATTAATAAAACCATTTTTTTGTTAACAGTTCAGAATCGTTAAAGTATACGAACATAGACAGTCTTGACAACGACCTAAAGTGTCTAAACCTCAGAACCTTGAGTGTTTGTTGTTCGAGAAGTTGTTGACAGAAAAGATTTCCCGGATCCGACTTTCAACTTAGGGGTACTGTCCACGTATGAGTCTAGTTCTCAGAGGGTGTGTAGTTATCGGACTGAAGTACCATACTGGTCTCTCACACTATCACGGTACTCTTTATAGAACTTAGATTCTAAGTTGGTAGAATTTTCCCTGTTACAATTTGATTACGTTATTACCGTCAATCGGTATCAAAACAACCCGTCACATCTGAAACCCTCCTCCGTTCTTAGTCCATTACTATACTGAATTTTGGGACACACATTCGATGTTCTAGTCAGAGAAAAATACCCTGACACAAGGTAGTCAGTCTCCTACCATCTATTGTTAGGGAGGGACAGGGAGTCAGTCATACTGTCATACCATCATACCGTCCACCGTTCGGATATCGAATATACGATGTCCAGGTTACCGAAATACTTATGACTAAGAAGGCCGGAAATAAAGTTTAAGGGTCCTTCCTTAGACTAACCGGTTTATATCGTCTACGAGGACCACGGAACCGACGAACCACGTAGAACCTGAAGTCTACAGTGACACCTGTCGAGGATACTCAGGAGTACCTAAGGGTGAAGGTTCGGTTCGGTCTAAGTCATAAGGACGGAGGTCCTAAAAGGGGTTTAGGGAGTATGAAGTTAGTCGAACTTAGTCGAACGTGTATCCATGTCCAAGTGACACGGTCCACCTATACCCCCTCAATAGTGGAGGATCCTCTTTGAAAGTTGAACTTCTGTCCTCAGTCGGGTCGGAAGACAGGAAATCTTCCTACTAAGACTCCGTATAAAATATACGGAAGAGACTACCAAGGGTCATCATTGGTCAAGTTATTGAGAAGTAACCAAAGGGAAGGAAGGGACAGAGGGAGAAGGGATGAGAGAATGAGACCGATCCTAATGGAGGATATACTTAGTAGACGTGGCTTTAGGAACAAAGTCCAATACGAAAACCGCTTGTGTTTGAGTCTATTGGTCATACCCAGTCTACTGGTGAGGGTCTGGTTAGTAGAAACCGTCTTTGTGACGACGGGTCTCGGATGGGGTCCCCACTCCTACCTAACTTCTTCTTCGACGGTCTTAAAGGGACTTTCTGAACAAGAGTGACAGTTCCCGACCCCGAGTTAAGGAACAACCCCGTCATTCTAGGATATTAGGCACACCACACCGGTTTTGTAAAAAAAATTTTTATTAGTAAATAAATAAATAAAAATAAAAACCAACACCACCCAGAAACAACGAAACGTGTCCGAAAGAGATCAACGTCGCTTACCCCCGATGAGAAACGACACCACGTGTCCGAAGAGGAACACCACCGAAGAGAACACCTCGTGCCCGAGATCCGCTCCCGAGTCATCAACGCCGAGTACCCGAGATCTCGTACCCGAGTCATCAATAACACGAGTCTTAATCAACGGGACACCGTACACCTTAGAAGGGTCTCCTCCCTAACTTGAGTACAGGGGACATGACCGACCGTCTAAGAATAGATGATACGATGGTCCTTTCAGGCCTCTCGAGAAAGGAAAAAAAGTTTTGGTAAAATAGGAGAGTCACTATGTAACCTTTCGATGAATTTCTAAAAACTACACCTGGTAAAAATTTCGGAAATAACTTAAACAATGTTATAACGAAGACAAAATTCAAAGGTGAAAGTACCGGGGTTCTGTACACCCTCGAATCGAACACCCTAACTTGGGTGTTAGAGATGTGACCTTCTGTTTCGGAATTGGTGACTTAGTGGTCCCTTCAGGACTTTCAATGAATAAAATTTTATAGATAGAGTGTAGATTCAAGATATGACTCGAAAGTAATTAAGATTCGTAGTAGGGGTGGATCAAGTCCGGTAGTAATAGAGAACGAAGATAATATCGTTGTCGGAAGTCGGATCGGAGGGAAGATGGTTAGACAAGAGGTGAGACTTCGGTCTCACTGAAAGGGTCTTATGTTTAGACTAGTATAATGAGAGGAAGAATTTCGATAATATCAAGGAGTAAACAACAACAAGTCAAGAACACTGGGGTTCCTGACATCGGGCGGCCCGAGGAGACAGGTACCCTAAAAGGTCCGTTCTTATGACCTCACCCAACACTAAAGGAAGAGGTCCCCTATAAGGACTGGGTCCCTAGCTTGGACTCAGACGGTATAACATCCGTCTAAAAAAATGGTGACTCAGTGTTCCCTTCGACTATAATACAAATACAATTTTAAGAGTTGTTGATTACACCGGAGGTACTAGACTCCTCTAAAATGGGGACGATTGAGAGGTCGAAATAGAGGACGGTTCGACAAAGAATGTGAGATTCTAGGACTACAATAGTCGAAAAATTTTCGAAATGGATTTCCTAGAACAAGAGAGAATAGAGGTCCAGAAACAGGGACGACTAAGGAGACGAACTTTATCGTGGATGAAGGAGGAGGAAGGAAAGAGGGAACCGGAAGTGGATCGGTTGTAGATGAATGGGAAGTCCGAAACGGAACAGTTGAGGTCTTACCCACATGGACTTTACGTGACGGCAGAACGGATCATGAAGGATCAGAAACGTATACAGTAGGTCACTGTTCTTGTACCTTCCTGTGAGTCATATAAGAACTTACTTCCTTCCTTAACTTACCTGAGAGAACCCAAAAGATCCTAACAGGTTCGGTCAAACAATTAAAAGTGAAATCACAACGACTGAGGGAAGGGGGTTTGTACTCTGAGTCCGGACCGTGCAGTCTTGTAGTGTATGGGACTGGGATCCGGTGTCCAGTCTCGAACCGCCTGTTAGGTTCAGTTCCCTTTACCCGTGTCAGCCTCGACTTTAATCCGGAAGACGAATTTCTTGGCTCTTTTTTTACTAAAATTAAAGGTCATCGGAATCTCGACATTCCTACATTCTTTGTCTGTGTCTCCCCTTTTTTTTGTTTTCGACCTCCCTCTCTCCCTCTTCTCTTCTTTCGACAGAGTAAGGGTCAACATCGACCAAGAGAGAGGTAAAACCTCCTGTACAAGTTGAGATTCGTAAAGTAGACAAATGAATAGAAGTACGGGTTTAAATACACTTCGATCCCGTTGGTTCGGGTACGTGCTTCCCGGTCTCTCCGTACACTCTTTTACACAACTTTACCTTCAGAGTTGGACCCCGAGGGATCCCAGTTCGTCCTGTGGTTAGGTCGGTGAGAGATCGAAGTGAGTTCTTTGTAATTCATTCGTAAGTCTTATAAGGTCCGTACACAAAAAGTTTAACATCATCTACCTATTAGACAGGCTTAAGAGCGGACACGAAGGCCCCCACCCCTCCCCCGCCCTCGAGTCCTTAGGCGTAAAATTTCGTCCACTAAGTGTCAAGGTCCGTGACGTGACCCACGACCCGGGTTGAGTTCCCTTCCGTCTGCACCAAGCAGAATGGTGATATAATTACACCCTTCCCCCGTCATTCCCTCACTCTCTTCTCTACTAATGTTATTCCACTATCCTACGATCTTTTCTTGCTGCCCTTTGGTGTTCTCTACGTGACCCGAGTTTGACTCCTCCCAGTCTCTTCAGAATGGTTTCCTGTCGCTTTGGTTTGCACCTCCTCGCTTCCGAGACTTCTCTTTACACCTAGAGTGTCTTTGTACCCACAAACGTCAAGCATCTCATCCATATCGTCGCCGACACTTGATTTACCGACCCCCTCCTACGTCTCACTCTTCGTCCGCTTCCTGGGTTAACACTTTCTGGGGTTTGGTGAACTCGGAGCTTCTACATTAGAGAGAAACAGAAGCGGGCGGGATTGCGGAAGCGCCGGTTTGGGTGGGCGCCTGTGAGCCATCGGGTCCTCTGTTGTAGGTCGAGGGCCTGCGGACCGTTTTGTCCTCTCCGCCCGGAGCCGAGAAGGCCCTACGCGGGGCGGGGGCGGCTGTCGCTCCCTGCACGGGCGGGACGCGCTACTGCAGTGCGCGGGCGCGCGCGGTTCCCTCCTCACTCTTGACGCCAGGCCCTCCGAGACTGCGAGGCCATTTCGCCCGACCCAGCCCCTCTCCTTCCCCGCCCTGCTCCTCAAGGGGGGTCTCATGCCCCAGCGCTAAACCTGGGTCTCGACTTCGGGAGCCCCTCGAGTCGTAGCGCAGGAGAGGGTCGTCCAGGGGCAGGTCGGGCCGCTACCTCAAAGGCCTGGAACCCCGAGTGACAAGCCTCGGCTCGACATTCGCGAACCCATTCGCCCACTTCCCCACTCCCCGCCTCGTGCGCTCTCCGCCCCGACCCGCCTCACCGCCCGAGGACCCGACCCTCACGGGCTCCTCCCGCCTCGAGCCCGAACCCCGCACCGCATCCTCTATCACCTCATCCCGGTCCCACGTCAACTAAGGCTCACTCCGTCGCAAAAGGACGGGGACTCACCTTCCGAACTCACTCGTCCTTGCAGCTCCAGGGTGACCTGGACGTCAGACTGGGTAAAGGACGTCTAAAAGACGGCGAGTTCACGCTACGGACAAGCCCGTAGAAGACGCGTCTGGTACACCGGATGCGGGTCGTAGTGACACCTAGACGAATGGTTTTCCACTCCCCCGCCAGACTCCTGCTTTCCCCCGCCCACCTCCTACGCACTTTTTAGAGGCCTTGGGGAGACGGAGTGTAAAGGGGAGGAAATAACAGAAGAACTCCGAGTCACGACCCTTGTAATAAAAGAAAACGCAAATACCTCCCATACAGGTCCAAGAAAGTCCCCCTAAGAGAGTCCTAGTCTCTAGACCGACCTGACCCTCATCCGGTGTCTGGCTTGGGACGAGGGATTGATATCCTATAGGTCCACGGACATACGGGTGAGACATTGCACGGACAAGGACACCGGTCTCCCCTCAGGGGACTGGCTCGACAACCCCTCGTGTAACTGGCTCTGACAGCGAGTCTAGGTCGAGTTGTTTTTGCATTCCATTCACAATCTCCTAGTTGGTACCAGTGGACCCTGATGTTTACGGACCTTGAGACGTGTCGACAATCCTGTCCTAACTTTTCCCTCGTCTCTAGAGTCGTCTCTGTTAGGAAGGATGAGGTGGAGTCTAGAAGTGGTTATTCACACTTGCACGACCGACGGCCGTCGCCCTTTACTACTTTGACTGGACGCTGGCGACACCGGCTTTAAAGACGTAGTTCGTGGCAGTGGGTGACCTGGTACTAACGAGACCCCTCCCCGTAGGGTGGTCATCCCGTCCCATTAACGTTGGTTCAAGAGATGAACGGAAACCCTGGACTTACTTGGAAACAGTATTGTCAACCCTTCGAAGTGGGATAGAGGAAACCGATCCCTCAGAAAAGAAAGAAAAAGTTCACGTACAAAAGGTCTAGAAAACCTCCTCGAGGGGAGGACTGAAGGACCCAGTCCCCACCCTCCTTGAACATTCGGTTTCCACGGACCTCCGTACGGGTCTCACAGAGAAGGATGTCTGACCGACGGTAGAGGTCTCGTGTTTCGGACCGAAGAAGATGTTTCTGGTAGGGGTCGGGCTTGGTCTGGAACGGAAGCAGAAGGAGACGGTCGTCCATCCGGACGGACAAAGGGGAGGGGGAAAAAAGGGAAGCGTAGAGACTGGACTCGGAGAACTTATAGACGGTATCTCGGAGTTGAGTCAGAGGTTGGGCCTGTCGACGAGGTCACTAATGAAACGTTTCACCGAACCACTCACCCCGTCTCCAACCTACCTGTCTTCGTCTGGGTGTCTCTCACTTCAGGTTCCGTGGACCAGAATAAAAAGGAAAACGTCTCACTCCTACTCCGAGACGTTGCTCGGGACCTTGACAGGGACCGTCTCTGGTTTGGGGTCCAGGGTTCCATGGATGAGTGACCATTTTCCCACCCCGCACCCGCTTCCGAGTCAAACAGTAGGTTGCGTCCTATCATCCTTGAACCCGAGTTTCAATTCAAAAACTTGATATACTGGAACCTGTTCAAGAAATCGGGTACAAATATACAAGTTATTTTCCTTCTGTTATGGTTGTAGGACATTTTTGGATGTACACTTTTAACTTTGTCATGAATCTTCCCGAGTCGTGTCACTACGGATTGTCTCCTCTACGAGTGTGAAATCTATGATTCAATTCGACAAGGAGGGAGGGTCAAGAGTCCTCCTTCTTCTGAATCGAAATCGTGTTCGTGATAGCCGGTCACTCCGTCTTATGGCTGTCGTCGTCCATACTCCTGCCGTATCTCTACCCGGGACACGACCTTCATTCCTCAAACGTCCCATCCCCCCTTCCGTCCCTCCCACAAGAAGGTTCACCAACTCAAATGCCACCACAAATAGG
Organism: Capra ibex; assembly: GCA_006410555.1. Classification (NCBI taxonomy): domain Eukaryota; kingdom Metazoa; phylum Chordata; class Mammalia; order Artiodactyla; family Bovidae; genus Capra; species Capra ibex. The sequence continues at coordinate 25,919,364 of SJYO01016970.1, read as the reverse complement.
AAAACAAAAGGAATACTAAGGTGAGTATCGGGTACGACTCGAGACGTCATTCCTGACAGGGAGTAAAGGAACTGCAACGTGGGACAGAAGGAGAGGAAGGGAAGGGGGACGAGGTCCGAGTTTCGGCGTCGAACTTCGGCAGGTTGACGTCGGACACGATCCCGGGACCCGAACCCCTCCCTCCGAGTCGACTCCTTCTGACACCGGGAGCGTGGAGATCCCAGGTGTCCCTTTCCTCCGGGTCTCGTCGGTCTCACTTCTGCTTCTCCTCACTGTACCTCCGGTGGAGGTCCCTCGTAGACCTCTTTGTCGTACACCTCGACTCGGATGTCTCCCGAGACGACCGACGAGGTCGACGTACCCTCACTCGACGAGACTTGACGAGGGACCGGTCCAGGGTGAGCCGGGGGGACGTAGAACAGTAGGGGGTATATGACCCCGAGGGGAGGTACATATCCCCCGTCCCTCTGTCCGATCTTTGTTATTTCCTACCCGTCAGACATTCTGTTGTTTCACCACACACAGAAAGAGAAAAGGTTAGTTTTTGTCTTCTCAGGGTAGTTCTTACGAGTAGACTGGACGACATCAAGGGGTGTGGCGTTTCAGTATCACTAAGATTGTGTCAGGTGCGAAAATTAAAGGGGGTGTTATGAGAAGACTTTCAGGGGCAAGGTAGTGACATCGATCGTGGTTCTGGTCCTACTTTGTACCGTCCCTTCTCCCTATGACACATAAGGGGAGTCTCAATAGGAAGTCCTTCCTTCACCGGTGTTGAAAACAGTAGTACGGAATCAGACCCTTAACCATAGAAGTCTCTGAAGAACAGGGACGACGACATCGACGGTGTACAGTCGTATGTGGGGTGGAGCCCTGTTGTCTCGGAGCACGGACCCCGTTCCTCTTTTTACATTCAGGGTTGGTTAACAATAAACATGGGGTTCTCAGGAGCGGTGGTCAGACTCTACTGTTCCTTGACCACTCCCTCTAGGAAGGTCTTTGGGGACCCTAAGGTGCTGGAAAGGAACCCCGGGGGTGAAGTCTCCGGGTAGGGACAAATAGTACGACACAGGGAATGGCAGGAGCGAGGTGTTACGCCGGTAGGAACTACTGCTCCTAGACCAGTCGTGACTGGTGGCATCTCTCGGACTCTCTAGTCTCCAGTCAGTGGGTGGTGTTGTGGGCTCCCCCGGGGAGGTGGACGACGGGCAAGGTATGGACACACGGTGGTGCTACCACCACGCCAACCGTGTCTGAAACCGGTCTCTTCGGACCTACCGGGAGAGTAATACCCATAGGTTACGTCTGCAACGGATGTCTCTCCCTGAATCCATTTTGACAGGTAGGGTGGTCTGGGGACCATCCTCCTCCTACGTTCACCGACCGGCTCCGGAGTCCTTAGTTTTTCCTGGAACAAAACGCGAACTTTTGACCCTTCACAAAAACACTTTGTACGTAACCACGACCGAGAGGATGTGTTTCTTGCCACGAGTCGTCCTTACCGACCCGTGTCCGAGTCCCTCCTTCCTCACCCCATTCCGTAGAGTCCCGGGAGTGGAGCAGGTCGTCTTGTTACAGACCTCGGAAGTCTTACCACGCTCGCTACCGTTGTGCGACAAAGAGGGGTGGTGAGTCGAAGTCAGGGGCGAGCGGGTGGACCCATAGTATGGGACACCTTTAACGGGTGGAGAGAGTTCAGTGTGCATGATGTGAACCAAAGACGCTGGTCCACCCGTTCCTGCCCCATCTTACCTCCAGTCTCCGTCATTATCCGGACTTGACCCGTCCCTCTCTGGGACTTCCCCTCCGAGTGGAAGTCCCTTTCGGTACTACCACAGCACCTACGGACGTCGGACTCGGCGTCGGAAGTGGAGCAGCAAGGGTCGACACTACGCCGGCATCGCCTATAACAACCGTTACCACAGCAACTTCTCCTGTCACAGGACCCCGTGCTGAGGTTACACTCTGGCCTCTCTCCAGACCCAGTGGACCCCGGTTTTCTGGTATATGAGACCGGACACTCTAGGGAGGTCCGGACCTTCCATCCTACCCGACCACCCTTCGTGCACCCTACTCTGAGACACACTCTCAGGACGAAAGTGGAGGAGTCTGGGGCCGACACACCCGTTTAGTGAATTAGAGAGATTGAGACAAAGGGGTAACTATCTTTTAAGTAAAAAAGAGGGACGACGGGATCTACCGACGTCTAGAAACACGGAGTATGCCGTAGGATCCTTAGTGAGGGCACTGATGAAAGGAATATGTCTGGTACACGGTGATCTTTCCGACTACAGAGGACTGGGTCGAAAAACGTCCCCACTGTCGAGAAAGAGATGAGGGACCTACGGGTCGTGGGTGGCAAGAAAGTGTATACCCGGGGATTTAATATCAGAAGGGGGCTCGTAGGAATGGACACTTTGTAGGACGGGTAGATAAGCCTACGTCGGTCTCGACTACAGTATCTTCGCTTTGTCGTCTGCGTTTTGACACGAGAAGGGACGAGGACTACCCGGGTGGACAACGTACTTTTTCTCTCCCTCTTTCCTGAAGGGACCACCACGTCACCGATTCTTAGACGGGTGGACCCGTGTACTCAAACGAGGGACCAGACCCTTCTAAGGTGTACAGAGCCTCGTGGAGTCGGGCACGTGGTGTTGATGACTCGAACATGAGATCTCGGGCTCTCGGTATTGATGACTCGGACGTACGACGTTGAGGACTTCGGGTACACGGACTTCGGGTACACGGACTTCGGACACGAGACATTGTCCTCTTCGGTGGTGTTACTCTTCGGACACGTGACGTTGTCTCATCGAGGACGAGTGACGTCGACCTCCTTCGGAAGTGTATCGTTAATTCTGGGTGGTGTTGGTTTTTTTGTTAAAAAAAATTTTTTCCTACCTTTTTGTAAGAGTCCGGGCAACCGATTTCCGAAAGAGAGGTTCTCCGGTGGTTACAGGTACCTCCGACGGTGTAAGTCAGGACACTGGGTTATTCTGTCCCGGGAGACTGGAGGTGTCGGACCCAGGGGTCGATGGTACCCGTGACATTATTCCCTTCGAGTTCCTCAGACCCAGTCGACCGACCCAGGGGAGAGTGGTCCCGGTCACAGACAGGTCCGTAGTGCCACTTCCTGTGTAGGACGTCCCAGAGAGCGGACGTTCCTTGCCACTCGTACCAGCCATCCGACCGATATGACGGTCCCAGGGGAGGTGGTGATCTTGATGATGACCCGGGACGGTGGAGAGCGAGTCTGACAGAAGGGTCTACCACCACTCGACTCTTCACCACCCGTCCCGTTCCCCTCCTCGTTACACATTTACCTGTGCCCTTTCCCCTAACGTCCTGTCACCTTCCCCTCCCCGAGTGGGTAGTCATATTGACTTCACGTGCAAAAGTTTGAGTTAGACTGGGGAGACTTTTGCTTCCCCGGGACGCGGCCCTTCCAGGAAGTGGACCCTCTCACGGTGGTAACACACGGTAATGTCCGGACCATAGAATGTCTGTGCTCCTTGTGGTACGGTCGAGGGTGAGGGATGTTTGGGTGAGGAGAGAGGAGTGAGTGAAGACAGAAGAGAAAGTCGTCCAGTTTGTACAAGAGGTACAGCTACTTCAACCAGACTTAGTAGGACGTTCTTCTCCCGATCAACCTCGAGGAGGACCCTCGACCCCTCTATTGTGACGTAGGACCTGTCCACTCCCGACCGTAGTCCAATGGACATCATCCACGGTTTGGTCAACTCTCCGTACATGTCGACCTACTACATCCACGGTTTGTCGTGTTTCAGGGGCTGGACACCTGTAGGTCCCTACTCTTGACCCAGTGTCCTCTGTCAACCCGACAGTGGGACGGGTGATCGATGGGGGTTGGAGGAAGGGTGGACACTTGGACTACCGGATCTGTTTCGGGGGTCCGGGTCCTGCTAAGGGAGTGGACATCGAAGACGAGTCACTGCTTCATCCGTGTTTCGTCCCTCGGCCGCTCCTCGGGTTCCGGTTAGTGGTCCAAGACCCAGACTAAATCATCTTGGTCACTTCGTAAACTGAAGGTGAGATTTGAGAACCCGTTACTGTTTGTCCTTCCTTACAGTATGTGTACAACTGTCAGTGGTTTAGGGTTGGACTCGGGTCCGTGTAGTTGGAGTGTCGGGTTTAAAATGAGGAGAGTCCGGACCACTAAGGTGTTCAGGGCCGACAACGAGAGTCATCCGGAGTTTGGTCGTAGGAGTGGACTATAAACTACTACCGGAGTGCTATCGCAAGGTGAAGTATTGAGAGACGTAACATTATGAAGTGGACTACTTAAAGTTTGGTCACGACAAAGTGTGTCGGTGTCGAAAGTCGAGGTAAGAGGTAGGGAGGAGGGACTAACATTCGTCGTGTGAAGCGTGGGAGGGACGAGGAAAAGCCGGGGTTGCTGGGGTCCGTGTGAGGAGATGTAGAGGTTTGGAGTGTTTTGACGGTGGCTCCAGAGACAATGGCAGAGTTTCAAATCGTTTCTCAGGTGTCGGGCCCGGGCCCATCGTAAGAGGACGTACAAGTATCGGGCAGCTTTGAAACAAGAGGTGAGTCACTGGTGTTACCAGTCCCGATCTCTCACTGTCTTCCCTCTCCTTCCTCTTCTCTCGTTCAGTGAGGGTCGTCGTCTCTGCTACACATACAGACGACGATCAGTGCGCATGTGATTGGGACACGATATTGTGTCCCTGGGTCTAAGGGTTCCCACCCTCAGAATTCGAGGGACTCCCTTCCCCGACACAGGTTCTGTAGTAGTGTCAGACGTATTTCGGACACACTTTTGTCAAAAACACTTGGTTACCTCCGTTCGACGTAGGATAGTGTACTTCAAGGAGGAACTGAACTCCAAGTGTCGCCCTTAGATTTCACTGGTCCTACAGGAAGGGATCCCTCTCGACCCCAAAGGAACTGTCTCCTACGAGTAGGTAGTGTCACCCCTCGTCGTCCTCGGCTAACCTCGGGTGACTAGATGTCGGAGAGTTTCGACCCGGTAGACTCAGCCCCGTCCTGAGTACAAGTTCCGTGAGGTATTTACCAAGTCCCTCTACCAAAGTGGTTCGGTAGAGAGTAGTGAGTGGTTCCATTTTTGGGTACGTGTCCTTGTGTTACTCCGGTTTGGTTCGTAACTTCTTGCACGACTTCATCTGTTACGGTTACTACTACAGCCGGTCACACCCCTACTACAACTTATGATCCATCGATCCTCCGTTTCAGTTCGCTACTTCTTATCAAATTCCCGAGTCTCGGTCGTTGAGATGGATCCTCCTAAAGCTGTCTCACAAAACAAAAGGTATCGTTGTCTGATCTCAGTTCGATTTACGGGGAATTCTTAGTTACGGGGAATATATACCGATTTATTTGGTATCGTACGGGTTTGATGTCTTACGAAACCTAGTTAATGTTACGTACTCTTTCTAGAAGTGCATACTTACTCTTACAACAACAAATTAGTGATTCAGCACAGACTGAGAAACGTTGGGACACCTGACATCGTACGGTCCGAGGAGACAGGTACCTTAAGAGGTCCGTTCTTATGACCTCACCCAACGGTAAAGGAAGAGGTCCCCTAGAAGGGTCGGGTCTCTGACTTGGACACAGAGGACGAACCTTCCGTCTAAGAAATGGTGACTCGGTGGTCCCTTCGGGTCTATTCTTATGTAGAGGGATTGTAAAACTATTATTTCGGTAAGACTCTTTGCTACGGATGTAGTACGATGGTAGACAAAATTCTTTGTGGAGGTGTTATGGATGATCAAGATGTACAGGTATACATTTTTTTACGTTTTTTCGTCTTGAGATGTATGATATGTCTGACCCTTGGAGATCACTCACCTTAAGTTCTCTCTAAACAAGACAGACGAAATGACCTTAAGACTCCCGTACACATACAATTAAAATATTAAATTCTTTTTTTTCTCCTGTCTCTCCGTTGAGGAGGTCGACCCACCCAACAGGACTGTCGGGGAGGTGGACGAAGGGGTCCGGACGGGAGGGCGTTAAGGAAAGGTAACCGTACCGTGGACTCGTCGGGGCACTGTGACCTACACGGGGCCAGGTGCTAGGCGTCGTGGAGGGGACACGCCGCGGGGTCCACGGTCGCGTCACTTTCGAGCACGTCTACCCTCTTCTCCGCGTCAAGGTGGACAGAGCTCCACTTGACGACGTGGGCCTAGGTATCCTTGCACGCGTTCAACCAGTGCTTCGGACGCCCCTCGGTCCCTTCCGGAGCCATCCCGACTCGTCGGGTTACTGCAGTCGGGTCGTCGTTCTACACTTTCCAGACTCTCGTGGTTCCCCCGACCCCCTCCCTGCGGACACCCTCCTTCCTGTCACCGGTTATGGTTGGTCCCACTCTCGTCTCAGGGAGTATGGACATGACGGTCACGGTGGGGGGACCTCTTTGAACTCCTTCTGTATCTACTACTGGCAGGTCTGGTCCCTCAAGGTTCCACGGAAGACCCAGTCGTTCAAGTGATACCTCTTTTACTCAGGTTGGGGTGAGTCTCTGGGATCGTGAGAGAAACCCTCTTTGACGGGATCCGTGGTCGGTGTCGGAGATGACTGGTGGGTCAAGAGTTGAGACAGTGTGAAGGGACCCGATCAGAGGTGGTGGTAGGTCCGGTTACTTCCTGGTCTCTCGATTCGACTGGAGGAGGAAGAGGGGGAGTGGATACAGGGATATCTTCTACCCATGGTTGTGCAAGTCAGGGGCGAGGTTGGGGTACTCGGGGTCCGTCTACTCGTGTTGTTTGACGTCTCGACCTGAGGGGGCTCCGGTGTCCATCGGTGAGTCATCCGCCTCGAAGGACGGATCTAGAGCGGTCCATCTGGAGCTACTGGGGAGACAACTACCTTGGATCCTACCACTTTGTACATCCCCTCCCCTCGAGTCTTTAGTTTTGCCGTAATCGGTCTTTGGGGGATTCCTTTTGTATACCCTAATATCGAGGGTCCATTGAACCTGGGTGTCCACTGGGGACTACCCGAGTCTTTCCGATTGTCCCTAAGTCTAAATCCTTTCTTCACTCAATAATTCCACTCTTCTTTACTACTGCCCCTTACCTTAATGTTATCTGGGATTCAAAATCTTTAACTCCACATGGACCGAGGAGAGATGTAGAACTAGGAGAAGTAACTGGGCGTTCCACATTCTGACGCCAGCTTCAGGTCCCCGGGTCTCGGGGTCCTGTTTTTCGGGAGGCCTCTGGTGTATGGCGTCGTGGGTGTCCGATTTGACTTGGATCTTAATTTGTATCCGTCCCTCTGATAGTGACTCCCGGTTTCAGGGTAAAAGTGAGGAACATTGTGTCGACCCGTGACCCCATCATGTGTGTGGGTCCAGGAGAAGTCCCCGGGTCGTAGATTATCCGAAATTTTTTCAGATGTCACTGAGTCGTGGCGGTGAGGGGTGGTCGACCGATAGTCGAGGGTCGTCGTGACCGGGGAGGAAAGAAGGGAAAGAATTTCCGTAAACTTTTCGCACCTTCGTTACACTCGTCTGTGCGGTCCGAAGGGGGAGGGGGATGCTCCAGGGAGTGGACGACCGAGTTCAAGCGGGAACGGGTGGTGGTAACACCCAACAAGGTTCTGTGGTCCCGGTTTAAGAGGCGACGTTTTCTGTGTCAGGTCTCCTCGTCCTCTGGACCCGACACGGACTTGAACTAGGTCTGCGGGTAACGGTCGAAGACGTCACGGACCGAGGCAAGACAGTGCTCGTAGCGGTCTGGTGTCCGCGACCGGTGACAGGGGTCATGTCTTCGGTCCTTTTCCATCGGACCATCACCCCTTGGGACCCGTCACGGGTGGGCCGGTTGCTCCGGTCGATCCCCGTCGCGATGGACTTGACACCGGTCTTCGTCGACGTCGTGCATCCCTCGCTGCGCTCCCGGCCGGCGGGTTCTGTGGGACAGCCACGGTGGTCCGGCGAGGCCTGCAGACGTCCCTTTTCGGCCGTGGTTCCGGTCCCGGGGATCCCGGTAGTCTCAGCTCCCGTGCTCGCACTTCTTCTTCGTCCCCGACTCGGGTGGGAAGCGGGTCTGGCCTGGGCGCCCAGGGAGCCGGAGTGTCTTCAACGGGTGTCAGTGGTACCGTTACGCACCGGTGGCTGGCTCTGACGCCCCTGATTCCCTGCCCTCTTGACCTCGCCGCCGGCGAGCCCCGCCTCGCGTCTTAGGCCTCATAGAGCCCAGTACCTAGGAGACCCGCGACTTGGCGCCCCCAGCGACCCGTCCCAGCGTGCACCTGGGCCGGTGTGGTGAGTGAGCGAAGCGCGTGCGCGGCGGCGGTGCGTGAGTGCGGCCCGTGCATGCGACAGAGGCGGCAAGCCGGCCACTAGCCCCGTCCCTTGGGAGGCCGGCCCAGGCTCGGGTGCCCTCACAAGTTGCAGGCTGAGGCGGCTGAGAGAAGGAGTCGTCGGGGCGGGTGGTCCCGGCGGGGACCGGGGATGGGTCCAGGGGTAACCCGCTCTCAGAGGCTTTCCCCCCACTCCCCCTACCGCGTGCGTCCCTTCCCGTTTTATCTGCCCGCCTCGGCCGTATCAGTGCACGTGTCCCGCCCTTTAGACTGGCGTGCAGGACGGCCTCAGGAACTGGAGGTTCGTTGGCACCAAGCCTTTCGACGGGAAGACGAGCGGGCGATCCAGCCATCTAGGTTCACTAGCGTATCTGGTCGAAAGAGTGCCCCGCCTCTCGAAAGAGTGCCCGTCAAGGGTCGGTGGACCCACCAAGTGTCTGTGGGGTAGGGAGGACGGGGGGGTTTTGGACCGGCGAGCCCTGTTGTTCGGCGCTGGATCAGTCAGGGAAGAAATAATTTCCAACAGTTCGACATGTGCCAGGGGGTGGGGTAAGGCGACATTCAAGCCGACCCATCAAGTTGGCGAGTGGGTGTCGGCTGGGCTCGACCCCTTCCCCCCGCCCCCCTCCCTTTCCTCGACCCAGGGTCGTACGTTACGCCGTCGGGTGTCGGTTCCCGCTTCGGTAGGACAGCGGGGACGTAGGGGCAGAGCCTTGTCGCCCTACGTCCGGTCTCGCGAGAACGACCCTCTGTCTGTCGGCTCCAGTGTGAGGCCGGGAAAGGTAGGGTACACGTCCACCATGCCTCATGTTATTCGTCGTTACCCCCGGTCCTTCCGGAGCTCAGAGGGTCCCCGGGTAGGATTTTTCAACCCTCTTCTGTCGTTTCTGAAAGGTAGGGACGAGGTGTCAAATCTTTGGAAGGAAGAATCACAGTTTTCTATCGTACTCCCCTCGACCCTCGATTTCGGAGGTGTGGTTGTGTTTCGTTTTCGACTTGTCTTCCCCCCTCGTTCCCGTGTCTTTCCCTCGTTCACCGTTTGTACGGTCACTACATACACGTCCTTCGTCCCCTCTCCACTCGTCCGACGTCGCGACCCTATCTTGACCCCCACTCCATTCCCGGTGTCGGACTCGACGAGTAGACAAGCCCCCACCCCTTCCTCCGACGTCTCCAACTGCCAGGTCCGGGTTGGAAGGGTGAGGTGTCAACCGTGTGCAAGAGGGACGAACCGTCGAAGACCCCACCCCTCAGGAGACCTCTGAACGTCCCCACCCACGTTTCCACCGTCATGACCCCGACCCGACCCCTGGTCAAAGATCGTGGTGTGAGACTCGGTTCCCCCCAGGACCCCTACTCCGATCTCAGGGCACACGGGACAAAGGGTCCGGGGGGCAGAGAGAGGACCCCGACACCGCTCGGGTCGTAACCGTGGAGGGAACCGGTCCGTGCCTGTGTGTTTGTGGTGTGCGCACCTCGGTCCGTCGTGAGCCCTCGGGAGGTACTGCCTGCCTACCCTACCGTCCCGTCGTTACCGGAGGTAGGACCCCGTGTCCCTGGGAGGAGACCCTGCCGTCCCGTTGCTACCGGAGGTAGGACTCCGTATCCCTGGGAGGAGGCGGAGCAGATATGGACACCTCTCTTTACCCAACCACTACCTCTACCAGAAGTCGTTAGACGAATGTGTTGTCTCCGGACCTCTATTTCCTTTTCCTTTTAAACTAAGACCCCGTCCATTCGTTTCCTTTTTAGTTCAGGACCCAAAGTATCAACCACTCCCCTCTCTTCCTTCAGATGAAACCTCTTCAACGTCACAGTAGACGAGTCCTCCGGTGGAGGGAAGTGTACTCTTCGAACTGGAGTCGGACCTTCAATGATGAAGACCGACAACCAAAGCCCAGAACCTCGGGAATGGAACACGTGAACTCCCCCCTCGAGTAGGAGACTCGGGAGAAGTCCGTGTCCGAGGCCCACGGAACTACGACTGACGGGTAGAAGTCGGGTAGGAGGGTCCCCGTCGGCTCTCTTCACTCTCCCTCGGGCCCCGTGACACGGTCCTAGATGTCTGTGTTCACTCATGAGAATCAGACGTGTGTCTGTCCTTACTCCTCTGCCCGAGACCCCGATGACCCCCTCAACCTCCGCGGTCCCTCCCTGATCAGAAGAACCCAGATCAGGGAGACTGGAGAAAGGAGGGGATCTCCGGGGTCTTCCTGGTGAGAAGGGACTTTCGAGACAGAAGACATGGGGGTCACGTATGGACACTACGGAGGTATTGCGGAGACCTTCGGGGGTACGTCCCGTCATCAGAGTCCTCGAGGTCCGGCCCCACGTCGTGTCCCTATCGACCGTCTCGCCCCCTATCCGACCCGTCGGGCCCGGGGGAGCGGGGGGAGAAGTCCCCGTGAGAGGGGTGAGAGTAGTGAGAGGGCCGCCACGGTGTGTACGGCAAGTCCAAGTCGGACCCGGACGACGAACACCTCGACTCTTCACCCTTTAAGCAATCAACCCCTGTCTTTCACTCCAGTGAGTCAACACAGACTGAGAAAGGATGGGGTACCTGACATGTCAGACACCTTGAGAGGTCCGGTCCTGTGACCTCACCCATCGGAAAGGAAGAGGTCCCGTAGAAGGGTTGGGTCCCTAACTTGGGTCCAGAGGGCGTAACGTCCACCTAAGAAATGAGCGACTCGGTGTCCCTTCGTCAACCCCTGTCTTTTTATAGACTTTATCAATGAGAGGTGGTACCATAACCGGTCAAGACTAAATATAACGGAGTAGATCTTGGTGAGTGAGTCTCATGGACAGCACAATTATTGTACATTGTATGTACATTACAAAAGGTTCAATTTAAGAGTCGTCTAAGGTCCTTGTTCGGACACGTGTCTAACATTACCGAGAGTAAAAGGGGTCAGTAGACTAAGGTCTTATTTGACAAACACTTAGATTCACGGTCCTCGAGAAAATCCACGACCTCTATGTCGTCATTTGTTTTATCAGTTTTTGGGGTTGAGGGACCCCGAATATATGAACCTACCCCACCCTCCTCTGTCTGTTATTTGGTTATTTATCCCTTTTTTATGTCACAGTCTAATACGATTTACGATACCTCTCTTTTTGTCTTGACCTTCTAAGTCTAGGGATCCGTTCCCTCCGAAAATGAGTCCCACCGGTCTCTACCATGTCAAGACTTACTCTTCCTCCCTCGGTACGCCGATACAGTCCCTTCGCCTAAGAATCGTCCCCTTTGGTGTTCACACCTTTTCGGGACCCACTTTCATTCGAACAGACTTTTCATATCCTTCTCCTTTATACCCCTTACTTTTAACGTCTCGTCCATTTATCGGCTCTTCCCTAAGCTCGGGTACAGAACGAAGAGGGGCAGATTTTGGGAGATAAGATAAAAGTCAACGGTGGAACCAAGATGCCGGGACGGGGAAGGACGGGTGAGTGGACCACGTACATCTCCCGTACATCCGAGTAGAGTCACCTACGTATAAGACTGTCGTGGTCCGAGACGTCGACCGGAAGGGTGTGCGACGAGGGCCTCGACCGACAGGACCGTAGGTGGGACAGGGGTGGTGGTCGTGTCTGTCGTCAGTAGTTGTAAAGACTCTGGCCGTGTTTGACGACCCCCATGACGGTGCGGGAGGGGAGTACCGGGCGACGATGAGTGGGTCTCGGACAGTACCACGACCCTCGGGCCGGGCACCCTCGGACTGGTCCGACGTCTCCACTCTTCCTCGCGTCTCGTCTCCGTTGAAGTCGGGACACGGACCTCGGGACGTCCAGAGATCCGTCACCCCCTGGGGCCGTCCTACTCGGCCGATGGTGCAAACGTTATTCCGAGTCACCGACACTTATTTTTCCCACCATCTTAAGAGTCCCGTGTCCCTCCGGAGACCAGGGGGTCCTGAGACGTGTAATCTTGGGTCACCGTGTCTGACTTACTTATCTCTCTTCCTTTGACTGTCCCACCTGGGAAGACGGGGTGTGGGAGTTCAGGGTCGAGGACCGCGGGTGAGACGGGTAGTATAGGATCAGGGATCCTTGCGTGGAGTCTGAGCCTAACATTCCTGACCTACCTGCATTTCTCCCGTAAAAGGCCCTCGTCTGGGGGAACCCGTTCCGGTCGTCGACGAGGCAGGGCGACTTGAACGAGGAACTCCTTTGGATCCTTCCGGCACGAGAGTGCACCACCGACGGTCGGTCCCAACCACTACCGTTTCACGTACTCACTGTTGAGACAGAAGGGTAGGAGCCGGACGACCATGTGACTCCGGAGGCAGACGGGTGGCCTGTCGGTGACGTGTTCCCTCCGACGTCACTCGTCCTGACCGGGGAATGTCTTCGGGAAAACCATGAAAAGGACGCCACCTCCCCCCTCCGGAACGGGGACCTCCTGTCTCTGGTGTCACGTGACGACATAGAGCAGGTCCCCGGGATCACCGGTGGGATTCTCATCGGTGTATGATACGATCGACGAACCAAACACGGAAAGAGTCCCCTCGAACCGGTTCCCATGTTCAAATTCCGATATTAGGTCAGGTCCGAGGACAAATGTTTCGGCACACACGGGACCACGTCCCGACGGTGAAACACTAAGCAACCGAGTCTTCCCCATAGAAAAACGTCAAACGGGGTTTTACGACGTATCCGGTCGTAGTGGAGACCGGTTGACGGAGGGGGGGCGGAAAGGATTATGGACCCCTACGGGTACGACCGCTTGTAGGTAGACTCGCTTCCTCGTCCACAGAGGTTGTGGCTGTTGGAGGTGCCACTTTAACGCCTTCTTCAGATATTAGAGGTCCCGGGCACCTGCGTCCGTCTTCTACTCCTACTCTCCACACTGTTACCCCGAGTCATTGAGGAGGTCCTACTTGTGGATCTCTCCTTCTTTCCCTGACTCCAGTGTTCTCTCGTCCTTCCTCTGGTCGGGAACCGTGGCTCGACAGTCGGTCAGAGATCGTCCGGGACTGAGGTTGAGGTGAGTGACGGAACATGACCTTCTCGACCCGTTTGAGCAGGGCCCAGACGCTCGCCACCCGTAATGGGACGGTCACCAGTCCGTACATCACCTACACTCGCTCCTAGTGCGCCTCGTCGACGAGTCCCGTCTTGTGGTACACGACCAGGCCCTATTTCCTGGACCACCCTAGTCCCGACACCACTCTGCCTTCGGGAAGGGCCTTTACGGTCGGACGAGGGGGGACGACGGGACCGGGTGGACGTGTGCCAGTGCCACTGGGGGTCCTCACACTGCCACCACTCCTGCACAAGGTGTCGGTCGTGCAGAAGTAGTATCTACCACTCCCGTTATTCGTGCCGGTCCTACCTCGGTCGCTTCTTCCGCGTCAAGAACCGGTCGTCACAGTCGTCGCCACTGTTCTTCGTTAAGTACATGAACCTGCGTCCGAACATCGGAGCCAACTCCGCCCTGACGTCGAGTACGAGGTCGAGTAACTTCACCGCCTCCATCGTCGCCGGCATCTCGCTGGTCGTCGCGCGTGGGTCCCGTGGACCGAGGGCGAATTCGTGGAGTCGTATTGACTTCTTCCGCATCTCCTAGACGGTCTACTCCTACTCCCCCGTGTCGTCCTTCAACCGTTACGGCTAGGTGTCCTATGCCAACGACTCCGCGACCCGGTCGAGGTCGGCAACGGGGGGTGCAAACATGAGTCGGAACTCCGAGGTAAGCAACTCTTTCTCTCTCGGACCAGGGGTCTTCTCCTAGTCGAGCTTCAACATGAACTCCGGGGCCCACTTCTTCTGTTGGAGGGGCTCTGGTCCGTCCGCCTTCGCGTCCCCGTCCTCCCTGAACAAGTGGTCGCGGTGGTACATCAAGACCTTGGCCTCCTACGCCACCATCTACAGGTCGAGACAGTTGAGTGCGAACACCTACGTCTAGACCACGAGGAAGACCCAGACGTGCTAGGCCCGGACGTGAAGAACGGTGCACGTCATACCTTCACGGCTGACCCCACCCCTTCTCTGCCCTACCTTCCGCCCCACCAACGGAGTCGGGGAACGGGAGGTACTCGACACTCCGAGTCCCCAGGAACCCTCGGAAGTTCGTCTGGGACGGACTGGATGGTTTCTACCTCCTCCAACGGACCACGGGTCCTTATATGGGGTGGGAAGGGTCCGCCACCTTCTGTAGGACCTGACACCACGATTGACGGGTCGAAGGGTCAGAGTGGTACCCCTACGCGTCTCGTACGTCCATCTTCCTCACCTAGAGGGTCATCGTCGTTTACAATATCTATTTGAACTACTCGGCCACCTGGGTCTTCTGTGGTCGCTACTGGTCCTACCACTATTCCCTCGGTAAAAGGACTTAGGACCACCCCCTTGTCCTTTCCCCTCCTTCTCACCGGACTCCGGAGACCCGCCTTTACGATGACAGGACTTTCTAAGCCTCTCCGACTTGGACACAAGACCCATTACAATGACGGAGTGTGGGGTAGGGGGTGGACGATCGACTTGATGTCCGAGATCACGGGAGACTGGACGTCACGAGTGGACCGTGATGTCTGAACCCGTCCGTCTTTCCGTAGACCGTCTCACTGGAACTGCCCGAGCCAGCCCACTTCTGACACCAAGTGGTAGAACAACCGCTTATCCTACAGCATCAGGTGTGTCGACTGGTCCTTCCACCATTTCCGTTGGTGTTTCTCCTTGACGGACCCCTCAACCCGTATCCCCCACGCCAGACTCTCAGTCTCTCTGTGGTCACTTTATTGGCCCTTTTTCACTCTCAGACCTTCACCGTCTGATTCTGATCCCTCGTCGGAGACCCCTTTACCTCCCGGAGAGAGATGACGAACCGGGGTCCTCTGGGTTCCGTCGTGGACAAAAACCGAGGATCGAAGTCCGTGGTGTCTTAGTCGGACGAAAAGATAGAGTACCATTAGAGACGGTTGTGAGTGAGAAAGTTTCCAAAATCTGACACACCAGAGACCAGGGGCCAGGGACTAAAGGACAACTCTAACATCTTGGGCAAACGTCTAAATTTAAGAAGAGAATCCCTCCCGTCCAAAAGGTGGGAAATGAGAAACCGTTTCGGTATACCGAGGGTCTTCGGGGAGATGAGTCGTCACCCAGATTCCATGTAGGTTCCGTCTTGTCTCTGTAAAAAGAGTTCATTCGTAGACCGTAGACTATGGAGGACTGACTTGGTACGAGTAAGATGACCTCGAGACTACTCAGACTTAAGAGAGACACCTTCTCTGTCCTGAACCTTTCGGAAGGAACATTCCCACTAATTTTTTCTATTCCGACATTTTGTACCACGGTGTGGGTCCGAATTTGATATTTCCATACGTCAAACCTCGGAACGTGGATCGACGTAACCGTCAAACCCGGTCCTCAACTCGAGTCTCTGTCCTTTGTGACACTACACAAGGAAGTGGCGTGGTAGGCAGGGAACATGAATGTACTCGAGTTTCTAGAGGGGCTACTCGTATGTTCACTTTGGTAAGAAGACCACATCTAATATTTGCACGTTAACAATTCTTTTTCACCAACCATCTCTGTCGTCAATTCTCGTGTATGAAACCACAGTACATGGACTCTACTTCAGGACCGAAAGACTGAAAACTCGACACACTGAGACCGGTTCAATGAATTGGAGAGATTCGAAGACAGACATCATCATATTATCGTGGACAGAATATCCTAACAATCCAGACTCTATCACGTACATTTCATAAATTGTTTCTTGACTGTGTTTTAGTTTTTCTGTAATTAATAATGTTAATAATCGTGTGGTAGTTCTCTTAGTGGGAGTCTCTCCGAGGAATATTTAATTATCGTGTTTCATGTTGTGTGTACCGAGAATTATCTATATCCTATGATAATAAATATTGACAGTAATAAAGGGATCGGAGACAAATCCAAGTTCCACGTGAGGTAAGAGGAAACTCCCTAATCTCGGTTTGGGTGTGGTTCAAGAAGGGGAGTTCCCCGGACCGAATCTCTCCCTGACTTTCAAGTTCTCGAGGTTGTGTCTCTGTGTTTCCTATAAGCTCTCTTCTTCTCCAGTTCTAAAAGCTACACCACGGTTCCACGACACCCATGTCCTCGTCTCTACAGTCTCGGGGCTTCTTTACCTTCGGGGAACGAGGGAGTCGCAGGGAGGTGGTTTAGAGGGGGGTTCAGGGTCAAGACCGACAGGACAGGTTCTTGAGTGTGAACGAGGGGAGTCCTTGTACGTGGTTGTCCAGGAGGAGAGGTCCCCCACTTAGCGACATCCTCCGGAGATCCGCGACCATAAGTCACAGTTTGACGCGGTAGTGGTGGCGGGGGACAGGTGGGACAGCTGGACACCTATGTCTCCTTTCTCTCTGGGTCCAAATCTGGAAGACGGAAGTAGAAGAAGGGACGGATGATCCTGTCTTTACTTACTCTTTCTTAGGAACCCGAACCAGAGGTGATGATCAGCAGAACCTAGTTTCCGTCTCCTTCTCATCATGGGGTTACTTTCGTTGTACGAATCCCGAACCCTCTGTGAGTGACTGGTTACTCCAGTCAGTAAGGGCATCGGAAATGACTCACAGATGACTCCGGAACGACCGGACTTCTGTCTGAGACGGGGAAAATCCCCCACCCTCCGTCCCAGACAAAGCAGAAGAAAAGTCACCTCTCTTCCCCGGGAGGGTGAGGGGAGGATCTCTTTGAGACCAGAGGGTTCTCTGATCGTCAAACCTTCGTGAAACATTTGTCTCCAAACTCTATTCGTGTACCGGGATGGTCGAGGTACCTGTCACAGTCGAGGTGAGGTCGGGAGCTACGGGACCGAGACGTCGACGACCTCCTCTTCCACAGTCCGGGGTCTCTCACCCCTCACCCTTGTCTTTATTTGGGTTGGGATGGTGCGGGGGGTTGGGGGTGGTTTGAAGGGTTGGGACGAGTCCCCTTCGGTTCGTTCCCCGTCCCTCCGACGTCACTCTTTCTCCGTGGGGAGGATCGGATTCCGATACGTGTGAAGGAGACCAACATTGTATACTCCGGTGAGTAAGTTGACATCCCAGGACACGACACCGAATTACTTGGGCAGCTCTGACTCAGACATGTCCCGACCTGACAAAGAGGTACGGGGTGGAATCGGAGTCCTTAATCCACCTGGAAAGCCCCAAGCGTTTCAGGGTTTAGGTTTTGGGTTCTTCTGTCAGAGAGGATTTTTCCTCGACGAGAACGAAGGGATCGTTTGTGGGTCACCCGTCCGATTCAAGGATCTACCCTATAGGACTGACCCAGTTACATCTGAGTCTAGGACCGAGTTAACACCCAAGAGAACCAGGACCTCTGTCCGTACTAGATCCACCGTGAGTGGGTCAGTCACGTCTGTGGCTTCGACACCTCGTGACGGGTCGGACCGGGGTCACCCTAAGGGGCTCAATCACTCTCGGGACCTAGGATTCTTCGACTGGTTCGGGAGTCCCTTGAGTGGTGAGTGACCCAGTCACATCTGGGTCCCGGGTATCTCGGGCACAGTCGGCCCGGGCCCGAGTCCCCAAGGACGCCTGCAACCTTCTTAGCTCCGTCAGGCTGTCGGCTATGGGGTTCGACTCGACCCAACGGAAGGATGTGGGTCGACGGTGCTGGGCTCGGGTCGCGCGGGGGTCTAGCGGGTCGGGGTCCGGTTCCCGAGCCGAGGGTTGTCGCCTGTTAGAACGCGCGCCGGGGCGGCGAGTGCGCGCGGGGGCAGGCGCGCGGGGGCGATAGTTTTGTAAGGCCGACGCGCGGAGGCGGGGCGGGCGCCACGGGGGAAGGGGGCAATGGTCGGCGTTCAGGCGAATCCTGAGGCGCCCGTATGGACCGGTCCGGGCTGTGCCCAGCACTCTAAAGCCATTGGCCCGAGCGCAAAGTGGAGTCCTTGCCACTGGGCCCACTAAGGTCCCCGGGGCAGCGGAGGTGACCCGAGCTGGCCTGGCCCTCTCGATCCGGACCGCAGACGGTGAGTGACAGTCGGCGTCAATCGGACCGGTTACTTGTACCCCCACCTCTGTGCTACCGGTTACGAGCCGCAGGCTCCGCCCTGATTTCCGATCTCCGCCCGGGACCTCCAGTCTCTTGGTTAACACGCGAGATATACCCCGCCTCGAGTCTACGTCCGTTACGGAAAACAGGAGAAGCGATGAGGCATCACTGCTCAAACAATGCCACAACGTTTTTAGGCCCGAAGCTTGACATCTGAGGGAACGGAGAGGCGAGGGAGACTGGAATTCACGTCGATGACAGCCGCCCCCGCTCCGGTGCGCCACATCAGTGACGACCTTGAGTGGCGTGCCCATTGCTCCTCTCCAACCAATTCCCTGGCCACTAAAATTGTGACGACCTCAGCTAAACCAACGACTTAAGCGCGGGTAAAGTGAGAACACACCAGGCTCTGACCCTTAAAGTCTTTCGCCCGACCCTAGTGCATAATTGGAACCCGGGTGGGGACTATGGGCCCACTCACCGGCACCAAGGAACGCCTCACCCTCTTTGCGACCGACCCCTGCGCCGTGTCCTGGAACGAAACCCTTCGAGACAAAGAATTGGAGGAAAGACGAGGTCGTCGACGAAGATTCATTTAAAGACGAGTCGGTACAGCGGCCGAGGTCGACGTCGGGTCCGAGGACACAGCCAGAGGGACAAACTGGAGTCGTGCCTACGAGGCCAAGAAGTCCCGGACGCGGACCACTCGTTGAAAGGGCTCCTCCGGAACCGGGTCAGAGACGTCTGAAGGACAGGTCCATAGACCCTTCCACACCCCACCTGGGCACTCTCTATACTGTCCTGTGAAACCTCGAATAACGAGGAGGTCCCTTGTGTAAGAATGAACACAAAGGGTCGAATCCTCGAGAAGAACTGTAGAAGGTGACCTATTTTAAATAGTCGAGGGTTGACGTCTCACAAACAAAAAAATGAAAATGCGACTTCAAACACATATAAAAAGAATTGACAATACTTAAATTCCGTTGTAAACATGTACAAAAGACTAATTTTTTCTTTTTTAAAGTGAGCTAGCGACCTAAAGATCTTGTCCGAGGACTTAACAGAGGTTCGTTTAGAGAACGGTAACGAATACGGAGTAGTGTAATTGTGGTGACGGACGTTTTTGTGAAGTGGTAAGGAACTATAGTGGGTTTATATTGATAAGGTTAGTTTAGTAAGGAAGAACGACTTATATCTTGTTGAATGACAACCAAAGTATGATGAAATCAAACCGACAAAAGAATATGAAAAAAAATTTTTTTAGTTGACGTATGACATTATCCTTTATATTCGATTTTTCTACCATAACCCCTTCTCAATAAACGTGTCAAATT
The DNA here is from genome assembly GCA_006410555.1 of Capra ibex. NCBI lineage: Eukaryota > Metazoa > Chordata > Mammalia > Artiodactyla > Bovidae > Capra > Capra ibex. The sequence goes on along the minus strand of SJYO01016970.1, from coordinate 25,899,742 downwards.
TTTATTAGAATTGGAATGGTCTTTGGTAAGTGACCACCGAGTGTACCATTTCTTAGACGGACGTTACACCCTCTGGGTCCAAACTAGGGACCCACCCCTTCTAGACCTCTTCCCGTACTGTTGGGTGAAGTCACAAGAAAGGACCTCTTAAAGTACCTGTCTCCTCGGACCACCCGATGTCAGGTACGCTAACGTTTCTCAGTCTCCTGACTCGCTGATTGTGAAAGTGAAAGTCCTAAGGAGATTTGTTAGGGACAACAAATAAATGTGTGTTACAAATATAAGTAGGATACGTATAGAAAAGTCTTCGTATAAATAAGATATTTCACTAACGACACAGTAAATAAAGCACTGATGATCTAACAATTTAAGGAACTTCCGTTACTGTACGGTAGAGAGAGTAAACATAGAAGACGAAACATATAGTCTGTGACTTACATTAGGATCTATCACACCTAAACCCGGGTAAGATGGAGACAAATGGGAGGGGAATAAATCCAAGTCTCCTCGCTTATTCGGGTCTTTCTTCTGGTAAGGTCCCAGGAGACCTATAAAGTCTCTTCAACAAAACAAGTTGGACACTGGTCCAGAAGGTCTTGGTGGTCCTTGTCCATTTTCTGGTCCACGTCTCGATTTACACCTTTGTTTTTACAGTACCAACCCCATTTCTCCATCTTTAAACAGAAATCACTTCCAGATGTAAAATTCATTCCTTCAATCATAATGGACCAGTATGAACCACCTCAAGAACAAATCCAGAGCACATTGTATTTTCCGACCCAGTCCGTATAAAGGTGTAACAAGAAGAGAGAAACGGAACATGGTCTCCCTTGTAATGTTCGAACTGACCGTAGCCAAATTGGATTTCGTCGCAGAGTTCCTGTTCGGAGAGGACAGACGGGACCTAAAACTTTTCGTCTCAAGGTGTCCACTACTGACCACCCTTTCGTACACGCTTAGTCAGTACCCCTACCTCTTGCTGGGATCAATTCCTCGAACTTCTTTCCAGTTTCTACCCCGTGGTTCGAAAGCATAGAAAACAACAAGAGTCCACTAGAAAGGTCGTAGAGTCCTAGTCTTCTGAGTCTGAGTCTGTCACTCCTCCTGGACGTCTATGACCTATTCCTCTCCCAACTGAAACTCTTCGGATGCGCTAGGGCTCCGAAGGTGGGCGAAGCCCAAGAAAAGGTTTTACGGGTCCCGGTCAAAGAAATACGGATAGCGACACAGGATCCGGGAGCGGTCCGTTCACGGTCGTGTGTAACACACCAGTCAGGGTCGGAAAACATGTGAGTCGGATCTAAAGGGGAGTCGTGTCAGAGAGTAAAGAAGGGAAGGAAGGACAAGTCCCACCCACAGTGTGAACTACCGTGTCAGAACTTGACCGGACTTAGAATCTTCCCAGTTCACATCACCTTAAGTCAAACCTTTGTCTGCCTAGATCCAACCTTAACACCAAGAGGATGAACTAGAACTGATGGAGACGTTCAGAGATTAAAAGAATAATATTTTACCTCCGTTCGTACTTCGATAACATAGTTTTCTCTACCACGGACACTTAGTGCATCGGGACCGTGAACAAAGAATGAGGGTCATTCACGGTGTCTCTACAAACACGATGAGGACACAGAGGTCCACGGGGAACTTCTTGGTCTTGACGACGAAGCCTTAGACGTCTCACCTCCAGGGTCCCTGACACACCACGAGTACCGACGACGACCCGTGAAACGACCACGGTAAAAGGTTCCCACTCTCCCACGACGTACCCCGTTCCTACCTTACCTAGGACAATCAGACCCTCATGGTAGACTAAAGGTCATGACTCAGACACGACAGATGTCTGCTCTTCACAACTGTGTGTTTTGGAAAGTGGCGATGTGTCACGCCCGGTTCGCCCCGTGTCGGGTCCCCGAAGCCCTACGGGCCCCACGTCGACGAGTGAGACGACCCCGGTCAGACTCCGCGATGTTACTTCGACGTGAGATATTCCACTCAATACACAGGTTCAGTCCACACGGGGATTAGGGGTGAAGAGAGGAGAACTGATTAATTTACCATGTCGTCCCTCCGACCGAGGAAACAAGGGACAGAAACAAGAAAGACCCATCTACTTCCATCTTACCCCACCTACGGGTCCTCAGACTTAGGAGAGTAAGAGGTGAGGGGTAAGGGATGTGCAGTAGACATGCAGTCACAAACCAACCTCCAAATTTTCATCGTTCACTTCTTAATGTCTCGACTCAATGACAGAAGAGATCCTTCAAGCACTGGACGACCGTCCCGGTCTGACCCGATTCCGTGACCTCCTCCGACCCTGTTATGACGACGCACGGGGGGCGAGACCGGCCAGGAACAAGAAGCCCCCGGCACTCCGAGGGGACGCGGTCCCTCTAGGGGCTGAAACCCTATAGGGGGAGCGATGGGCTTCTGGGTGGAAAGTCCTCGATGTCGCACATGAGGTATTCGACTGGTGCAATATGCAGGTACCACTCGAAAGAAAGATCTAGGGGTATGAGAGATTTACAAGGTAGGCTCGGAGTCCAAGAGTAAGTACGTAGGTCTACCAAAAGATCGGGAACCTGACGTCAGACTACGGTAAAAGTAACTGTCTTTGGACTCGACCGAAGAGGAATCGATTCAGAAAACAAAATACCGTCCTCTTCTGGGGGCCCTCTGTTCGTCCAACCTAAATGGAGTCTGTGTGTCCTTCTCTCACTCTCTTTCCTTCCAATAGCTCCTTCTTTCTTTCCAGGGGTCACTACTTTTACTCCGTGAACCCGTCTTGTTCCTTCGAGGGTTTGTCCCAAACGTGTGGTAGACCGTTAACAGTCCAGAGAGAGACCCCCCTACAGACAGGATCTTTACGTCGCCATTTAGATGACAGTATTGAAATGGGCGAAGAGATAAATATCCATTCGGGAATGTATGATTGGGGCGGGGGGGAGGGGGTGTGTGTCTGTGTAGACAAGTCAAGCACCATCGTTAATGACTTTATATAAAACACTAAAAAGGTTTAGAGGATAGTAGAGAAAACTAGTGACTACATAAAGATCCAGAATCTTTTCAGAATCGTACTTCAGCTACGAACCTGCACACAACACACCTAGAATTGTATTAAATGAACGGAAGAACCTACGTGACCAAACCTCGATCCCAAACGAAGGGTACTCCGTCTGACAGTGGACGTACCAACAGTCGACGAGGTACGAGGAGACAAGGCTGATGGGATTCCGACAGTACCCTTACAGGTCCCTGAGAGCAGGGACTTATCGAAGAAGACCCAGACGGGACCCCGACACTCGGAATATAGAAGTGTTCTATGATTACCGAAGTTGAGAACTATACGATGAAATAGAACCCACTGTTTTATGTTAAAATAAAGTTCACTAGACCTAATAGAGAGATACATGTAAGAATCCGTAGACCCCGTCGGGTGTGGGAAGATGGGAGACGAATAAGGAATCTACCTAGATTGTATCGTTGAAAAAGGGGGATCCTAGTCTCAGTCTCCCTCTCCGACCGAGGGTCCATCTCAACCTTCATCATCTCCACTGTGACCCTTGCGACCTAGAAGCACTCAAACTCCATAAAGGGTTCGTTTCCTCCTCTTTTTTCTTATTCTCCCTCTCTTTCGTTCTGGACCTCAGACCCCGTGTTTACTGAGAAAGGGTCGTTGGTTTCCTTCTACTCCGGGAAAGTCCCAGTCGGGGGAACGTCGGAGGGACCCTACTCCGGTGCAGGGGGACAGTCAGCCTCGAGACCCTACACGAAGATCGACGAACGGCTCGACCTCTACACCCCTACGACTTCCTGGCTGAGTGACGGTCGGGGGATCTGGGACCTCAAGACGGAGACGAGTCACGGGGGAACCCGAGACCACCGAAGTGAGAAGACGTGCGTCGCCGGCGTCGACCCTCTCCGAGTCACCAAGCGGACGACGACCTCCGTCCACGCCTGGGGTGACACGTCATTCACTCCAGAAGTACGGCTAGGGGCGATCCCATGTCTCCTACTAGACCTGCGATTAGAACCGGAACGGATTAGCTGTTATAAAGGGAACCAGACGAACCCGCTACAACCCTCCACGTCGTCCGTTTGGCTTGGACAAACCCCCAAAAAGCGTGAATCCCTAAGGGCTCGAGCCGGTGGCATATGTCAACGTCGACTGTCTAACTGTGCGTTACTCAAGGCCTCCAAGTACCTCTTCTTAGGTCTACGAACACTAATGTCGTTTCGAGTCCAGTCGACCTCTTCCTTCGTCGTCTTACCCTTCCGTAGTCTCTACGACCGATCTAGAAAAGATGAGAGGATGTCAGAATAGTTCCTATCAGATATGTCTAGAAATGGAAAACGAAAGGACCTTTAGGAGGTCCACGGCCCCGGCGATTGTCGTCTTTACCTCCGTGCCGTCCGGTGAGCCTCTTCCCTCGTCTTCCGTCGGGCCGCCGTGGCCCTCCTTGTCGTCGCCTTCGCCGTCCTCGTCCTCTTCGTCCTCGTTCTTCTCGTCGTCGCTAAACGACGGGAGTCGCTGGCCCTCTTCCACTCCGACCCCCAAGAAGGAAGGTGTCGTCGTGAAGGGGTCTCCAGACTAGAGAAGGGACCACACGTCGGCAGTGAAGAATCTGTGCAAGAGGTGACGACTCCGGAACACGAATGTGTCGAAGAAAAGGGGAGTCTCTCGAGACCGACGTCTCGCGTCTGATCGACGGGTCAACCCTCGGGGGTTGGGAGTCTGGGGGCTGGGACGACAGTGGCAGTCGTTATAAGGCATACACCTCCCCCGTCCACAACCCCACACCCGTCACTACACCCGCCCCGGTAAGACATGTTCATCTCGTTCACGACGAGACACAAGTGTTGCCGACAACTCCCCTATACTCTACAAAACCCTTGGAGACCTTATTTTTGTTCACTGTCCTCCCACCAACCCCTTCCGAACCTAACCTTGCAAAGACCCTAAGGAGAGGTCGGTAAAAGAGGGAGAATAAGTCTGCGACGACCTCAACACCCTACAGAGAGGTTCCGGAACAAGGAAAAGTGATGGAACTGAAGAGAAAGACGAGGTGTGCGACGGAGGCCCTAGTAGCGTCAGTCCGACCCTTCGGGAGAAGGACTAGGGAATGTCGAGGTGGACCCCGGTCACGATCCGGACTCTTCCGTGTGAGAGGGACCGGGATCCGACGAAGAAGGGGGTGCCTTGGTCACAAACCTTCTAATCCCACTTCCTGTAAAGTCCTTGGTCCCCTTTCTGTCCCGGTGTCTCCAAACACCTCGACCATGACAGAGACCTTGAAATTAGTGTTATTTCAAACCGTTCCTTTGACGTGAACATGAAGGTAAGTCCGGGCACCGGAAACAAAGGAATGACAGTGGTACCGATCGTGCTTACCTAGGACGGGTGACGCGAACAGGGTGCAGGTTCCTAATGGAAAGAAAGTCACGGGTGAATTGAGGTAACCAAGTCTCCGTGAACTCTCCCTTATCTACATGCAGGACACGAACCACGATAACTCCTACCCGGATAGGTCCTTGACCTAAACCCCGACTCCTCCGTGCAAAAGATCGAGGTCGTTGCACTAAGACAACACCCGAGGGGACCCTTTGTCGTCCCCAGAACCGTGTATCTCCCAGACAACGCCGGGGGCGAAACAGGTCATCGCCGGGTTCAATTTGGGTAACTAGGTCTGAACCGGGACCCCTCATCTCCTTTTCTTTCCTAGTCGAGAGTCTCCCCATCTTAATAGGGGAACGACCCCCCACCCCCCCAAAGGATTAGTCTCCTTATTAGACACGAGAGGGAAGAAGGTACCAAAAGGGGAGAATGGTGGGATGGAGAGTGGGGTGGGGGTGGTAGTCGTTATGGAAGCAGGTAGGTCCATCTTTGTCTTTACACAGGGGCGGACTCAAATTTTAACCCTTCCACCATCTCATCTTCCACCCCGGTCTCCCCCGGACTCCTACACTCGAAAAGTCGCCGACCTACCCTTTGGTGAGAAACTGTTCTAACAGTTGAAAGTCCCCCTTGTAGTCGGTAACCCATTCCTAACAGACGGGGTCTTAACCACCGACATTGTCCGGGACACTTCTTCCGTTTACTTTTTAGTAGTAAATGATTCAAGATTCCGGTCTGATGACGATGAGTTCGGGACCTTACGTGGATCACCGGTACAGGTCTAGGGGGTGGTCGACGACGAAACGAGAGATTCGGGATTCCGACATCGAGAAGGAAATCCGGGAATAGAAAAGATCCCTCAAGTCATTTCTTCTCATACCCCCGCTCCCTCACCCGTTTTGCTCGAGTGGAACTTCAGTGACGACAATCTGGGTTTTGACTCGGAGGGGTACAAGAGGTCGTCCTGTAGGTCACACCGGGGATAAAAGGGGTAGTTTTTATCCAATACAAAGTACAAAGCAAGGTTTTGTGGGACTTTGTGGACACCTACTCTCATAGACACTTTCCCTCGTCGAGTCGTAGATCGAACACCGGTGGTGGGTCCTTCGATGTAATTATCTGTGATTATTATCTGTGATAATAAATCTCCCGTTTCTCTTGCTTCGGGAAGACAGTCAAGGAAGATCTTGGAATAGGAAACAGTTTGAGAAGGAGTAGGGTGGAATAGGAGACGTTTACACTCGTCCGTTACCCTTTTCCATCTATGGCCTTTGAAACGACCCCTCCTTTCCTTTACCCGAGTATCCATCGGACCTTAATCCAAGAGTGGGGTAGGTGGTAGTGCATCCGTGCCAGTACCTGAGGTAACAAACCGTGGGTCTCAACACAACCGAGTCTTTGTCATAGCCAGTCTATCCAGGCTATGTTGTATATCGGTACCTGGATCCACACCTTCTTGCTCATTTATTCTACACGACTCTCTGTTCTTTCCTATGACACCCCTTCTGCGTATTGAGCCCTAGGGAACCATATCGACAACCACCTAATACGAAATGGACCAACTGTCGGAGTTTCCAGTAACCGTCCTGACTTACCTACCCTGGAACCCCCGTATCCTTCAGATTCTTCAGGTCGTTTAAGGGTAGGATAATCTTATTCCCCTTTCATAGTCTTATATTCCCTTGAAAGTCTTATCTCCCGACCCGTCTTAGTCTTATTACCCCTCCTCGAATGGTCCACATCCCAGTTTCCAGGTTCGCAGTAGAACCCCGACCCCCCTCCATTTCCAGGGTTCCCTTGAAGGACCTTGACTCGGGTTTAAGAGAGTCCTCGGTATCCTTTTCGTGTGTTTCTTTGGGATAAGGTTCTGGGATCACACGTCCCAAGAATTGGCCCCCAGGTCCCTTCCCGAAGTCCCCAGTACTTCTAAGAGATTATAACATACATAAACATAGAGGGGTCCTTCAGGGTAGACTCACTCTTTACGACGTTATCCGACGAGTCTCCCAAAACACCAGGTCTGTTGTTAGTAACTGAATACCCTGGGGAAATGCTTGTTAAACCCGTGGGGAGGGGGATTTAATCATTTTCGGAAACCGTGAATTACTTCACCATCCCGTGGAACGACTACTGTAAAGCTTATCGTTTTTCGAACCCACACCCCAGGGGACGAAGTCTATACCCACGCAGCATCAGTATCGACCATCATTAACCTTCTTTCGCAGGGAAGAGTAGTCGTGGATCAGTTTGGTTAAATTAATTAAGTTACGTAGCAAGTCTACTGTCCGGATTCGTTTCTTTAAGTACGTCTCTTAAAACGAGAGTCTTCCCTACCACCATCGGTATAGGTCGAAGATCTGTAGGATTAGGTGTGTAAGGAGTCTGAGAATTAAGGAACGACGGAGGGACGGAGGTGGGGTCTCTGGTAGATCTGAGTGGTAAGGTCATAGGTTTCAACCATGGAGGCACCTTGTACATGGACTTCACCCCCTCTCACCCCCCTTTCCATCTTCGACTGGGTGACTTAGAATTGGAAGTAGGGATTGTGGGTCAATGTCTAAAGTACAACCGGGGTCACGGAGGTCAATGTACAAGTGTGACCGAGGGTTGAACTCGTAAAAGAGATCAGGAAACCAATGTCGACCTTACCTTGCACACCTCACTAAGACCGGGGTCATTAGGTCGGTCGGACACATCATGAGTCTCAAGTGGATCTCACACTTCACTTTCCTCGACACTCGTTCTACCCTGGACTCGAGGTGGGTAAGGGGTGCGACGGAGAACGAAACTAACCGGAGGGGAGACCGAGGAGTGGTCCCCGGGCGCCCCAAGTATGAAGGCTTCGTCCGGTTTCTAGAACCAGTACAACAGTCGACGTCTTTTCTCCGTTTCCACGTTCCATTCGTTGTACTTTGTCCACGGGGAAAGGGTCTGAAGTAAGACTTGGGAACGAACCCTCTGGACCCGGCTTTAGATGTCACCATATCTCAGGGACCTCCCTCGGTGTAAACTCAGGAAGTCCGGGTAGACACCACTTCTCGTTTTAGAACAGAGGTTCGTCGCTAGCCTTCTCGGGTCGATCCACGGAGTACATCGAGTGTAGTGTCCGAGACATCGATGGCATAAGTAAGAGGTGGACGGTTCCCTTTCCTTTTCACCTCCAGTCGAGACTCCACCTCTTTAATTCCCGTGACCGTGGAGGAAGGGGATCGGGTCAGTTGAAAGGTGACCATGGACTTACGATTACTACAACGGGGGTAACACCATCTCGGTACCTATATAGGACCCGTCGTTCTGGAACTTGGTCCTCAGGTGACGCCGTTCCTTCAGATTTCCTTCCCCGTCACGAGACGATCAATCCTGTGACGGTGGAGGAACCGGGGGTGGGTATCGTAGTCACGATCGTAGAACTCACGGCGGACTTGAGTCCCTTCGTGACACATAGTAGGGTGAACAGGTATTGAGGCAGACCCTTCGTCACTGAACAGTCTCCTTTGAGACTTGGGATTCGTGAACATATAAACGTACCGTTACTTTAAATTCATATCCTTTGTTTCGTCACAAAGAACTCTTAAGTAAAAAATTTACAGTCTTTTTTTACCATTTTGTGTAGTGTACCTCGATAATCCATTGGTCTACATTATATGTGAACTCTAGCGATACTGTATCGTGTGTGCGAACACACGGACACACGAGTCAGCACAGACTAAGAAACACTGGGGTACCTGAGATCCCCAATGTCCGAGGGTGGTCTGAGTCCATACTTCATCGTACCCTTAAGTGTTTTAACATCTTACAGACTGGGTGTGGACTACCTTGACGGTCAGGTCCTGTAAATTCAGTCGTTTACTTTCTAGTAATATACTCCACCGTACGGAAGTTAAGAGTTGAGGACAACCACTAAAAACAACTGAGTGGGAGTCCCAGAAGTACGTACTGGAGACGGAGGAATGGATCCACTGAGGTTGAGTCCGAAGTCCAGAGTTGAATGTAAAGTGAAGGGGTTCTTTTGGAGACTATAGGATCTACTCCCATCTAAGGGGCAATGTGAGAGAGTGTAGTGGAGCATGAGGGAAAAGTTCACGAATTCTTTAATTTTAATTCGCAAACACAGACAGAGGGGATGATCACTCGTCCTTGGAAGCAGACAGTCCAAGTAACCGACGTAGGGACAGTAACTCCTGTTACGGATCTTCTGTCGCCTGAGAGTTTCCACCTCAGTTACTTTCTACAAAATCTCCGATAGAAATATAAGAATTTTGTAAATTAAGGAAATGTAAAACACAAGACATATTTCCTCCCGGTCCAACGTGACGGAGGAAATTAGGTTCGTATGTAATTTAGCGTAGGGAACTTACTATTTTTAAATTGTACTGGTCTTGATAACAAAAAGGGGGTTTACAACTAGAAAACGGTGGGGATCAGAAGAGACAGAAGGGATTCAGTCATTTACCGTGGTGGTGGAACTGACCGACCTATGAATTAAGGGAAGAAAGGAGTAGAATGGGTATGACTGGAGGGCGGGGAGGCGGTGACGAGGGAAAGAGTAGTTTTAGACAGTCAACTCAGGACAACTGGAAATAGAGGTTGGATATCGAGTAAAGACGGGAGAAGAAACGTAAAGGTGGTGATGGTGTTGGTCCTCGGTAGAGAGAGAGGAGTTGATGTTAGTATCAGAGGGTCAATTCAAAGAGGTGGAGATGGGAACGAGGGGAGTTAGGTAAAAGGTGTAGGTCCGATTGCATCAGACTTTTGTTTAGTCTATTAAAACCAATTTGAGAAAGTTACTGAAAGATGACACGAATATTATTTTCCGTTTGGGGAATGTTACCAGACTTTCCAGGACGTAATTGTGAGTGATATATCGAGGTTAAAGAGTATGATGAGAGGGAATGGGCGACACAAGGTCGGTACAACCGGAGTGAGTATTGTCACAAGACAGGATGGAGACCCGGAATTTTGTATGGTATGGACCCTTAAGGGACACCAGGTCATCAATCCCGAGACTCGAAAGTGACGGTTCCCCGGTCCAAGTTAGGGAATAGACTTGGTGCTAGGGTGTTCTGAGTGTCGTGTCGGGAGGGGGGTCTTTTCATGCGGTAAGGAGATGGACCAGTAAGACTGAAGTGAGAAGTATACTGGTCACGAAAGGGAAAGGATCTCATTGACTTTATAGTAGAGTCTTTTCGGAAAGACCGAAAGGATGGATTTCTCCGGGACAATGAATGATAGAGTTGAGGAACAGGTAAAAGAACACATCATAAAAATTTTATTAGAATATATCCAAAAAAAAAAAAATTAATTACACAGAAGGTGTGACTCAGGAGACCAGGGGGTCAAGGGTCGTAGGACGACCCGTACTAATTTTGATTTATTAAACTTACTCACTAGAGACAAAACCCATGGGTTTACTGGGTAAAACAACAACAAACGAAAAAAGACTCAGGTCAGAAAAAAAAAGAGATGGGTGGACCTAGACTCCAAGAGTCTACTTAAAATCCGAAAGCTTCGTTGGTTCGACCCTCTGGGGGGACTCTGTTTGTATTTCTGTTGTTTTTTCACTCACCCGAAACAACACACTCTCATCTTATCCCATCCATTCTTCCCTCCTTCAACTCCTATCACTACCTTCACCGGGGTCTCAGTTCCGTGTACCCTTCGAAACGAAGATAGGGAAGAGGTTGATTGAGTGGTAGAGGGTGAGACGTGTCTACATTCCAGGACCAGAGTCATACTGGTTGTCCAAGCGATTTCAACGGAGAACCTCTTTACGTTTCTCCAGTGCCGACGGTAATTTCAATATCTGGGGTCCGAGACCGAGTACCATCAAGGTCCCGTGTATTGACTTTTTCCTTCTCCAATTGTCCCGGGTTCTGTCCCTCTTCGGTCCCTCCGGTTCCCCGAGTCCGGACGTCCTTAGAGGTCCTTCGACACCCTTCCTCCAGGACCGGGAGGGGAAAGGGTGGGAACCGTCCCTTCGGGACCTCGATGTTAGGAGTATGGGTCGGTCAGAAGGACAGGACCAGGGGAAGAATTCCCGTACTATCCTCCTCACTTAGGGTGGGAAGGTACTGAGAGTACTCGTGAAGAATGTTGACATGATGCAACTCCGGTGAGTAAGCGTAGAACTTTTCGGCCAGACGGGTTTCGTGGGAGCCATGCGCTTTCATCACGTCCGACGGTCTGTGCATCGCCTTTCCCCGGGGCAGGTCCTCCTTAGACAATACTAGGGCTAGGTGATGCTTTCTGGCTCACAGACGGACATTCCCCTCTCTGGCACGAGTGCCCAGACCTCAAGCCCCAGTCGCAGAGGGTTTTCGTCTCCTCTGACTTGATCGGGAAGGGTCATAAAACAAAAGTGAAAGTGAGAGAGGAGGCGGACAGAGTGGCGTGGGTCGCCGACCAAGCTAAGAGGGTAGGATGGACCCCGTCGTCGTCGCAGTCCTCGCCCTCGTCGTCCCTCCCTTCCGTCTCTCCAAAGAACCCTCGGTACCGCGAAAGCCCCGAGAAGGTCAGTCTCTGCCACCAGGCTGCCAGTGCACCGTCTAAGGACCCTCTCTTGGAGTCGCTCGTTCACCCGCCTCTGGTGACGTTCAACAGTCCGCTAATCGGACCTGAAACAGAGGTCGGACGTTGACGGACGATGAGATGATCAAACATTTGGGGAGATCTAGAACGATGACCAAGTACTTGGTCGAAGTAGTACCCTCGAACAATCTTTACGTCTCAGAGTCTGGGATGGAGTCTGGACATCTTAGTCTTCAACATAAAATTGTTCTAAAGGCCCACGAGACTCGTGTAAGTCCTAATTCTTCATCTAGAGATGATGTGACTCGGGGGACTCCTATCCCTCTCGGAACAGGTAGGACTCAGGAGACGACGATAGTGTCCCAAGTCATGTGTCGTCCAATTTAGATCTACTTACAGTCTAGATCCAAGTCTGGGTTCCCTTTGGTCTCCTATAGAAGAGTCATATACTTTCCCCTCACCCTCAACCCCACCCCTAGTCCAATGTTCTCCTTAGAAGAAGGATCTCTTAGGACAGGACAAAGTTGTTTTCTCTGGTAGATCCGGTAGGATAGTAGAAACCTACACGCGGGGAAAGGTTAAATGGGGACGGACCCGTTCTCTGTAGTTTCAAGGTTCCAAACCTTTAAACACTTAAAGGTAGTGAGTGACGAAAGTGTCAGGGTTCGGACCCTACACTTCTGGTCCTATCAATAATAACAATAAAGACGAATACCTGTGATGAGTCCCGATACGTAGTTAGCGATATCATTCGTGAAGTGGAGAATAAATTAGAAGTTTGTTGAGGTACTTCATCTATTATTAGAGGTAAAATGACTACTCCACTAACCTCCTATCTTTATAATCGGGCAATTGTTCCAGTGTATTGATCAAATCATCTCGACCCTAAACTTACTCCGTCAGACCGGAGTTTCAAGTACGTAAATTGAAATCCATGAGAATGTGGATAAAATGTCAATTCCTTTCACTCCAAGGATCTCCGATTCATTGAACAGGTCCACTGTGTCGATTACCCGATAATTCTAAGGCTGGGATCAGATCAACTTCTCGAACTCGAGAATTGATGACACTAATGCCATTATTCTATGTCCGGTCTCGGGGGTTCCAACATGACTAGTCTCGACGTTTCCCCACGTTTGACGGTCGAGGGCGGGGGAGACTCGTAGGTGGAGGTCCGACCTGGGGTCAGCCGGTGGGCCACGTGCCCTCCATACTGCGGAGGATGGAGACCGTAACCCTCTCCGTCCAGGACCCCCGGAGCCCGGCTCGGGCCGAAACGAGGGGAAACTGCATCCACGGACGCAGAACTGGGAGTGACGTCCGGTCCACCCCTTGGGAGTGGGCCCAGGACCCTGGGCAAGAGGGGGTCCGGATTGGGCGGGGGCCGGAGAGTCGAGGTGCGGGGGTGTAGCAGGATCACGAGTCGCCAACGATCCTATGACGCCCGGCAATGCGGCCGCGCCTGACTACTGCATGATGACGAAGGCCAGGGACCGCGAAGGAAGGGCGACTTCGGCCCACTCACACCACAGGACCGACCGGGTGGGTCTGGCTCTGGGCCTCACCCAAGACGTTCGCCACCCAGGTCCGGAGCGTAAGGAGAGGCCTAGATGGGGCACGGGACGGAGATGTCGGGTTGCCCCACACGCTCACTCCCCGACGGACTTCCACCCGGCCCCAACCTCCTTCACCGGACCCTCAGCGGCGCCCCGGACCCGGAAAAATTCCGTGGACTGGGCTCGGAAGAACCTCGCCCGCAACGGTCCCGAATAAAAGAGATCCAAACCTCTGGACCCGGACTCGCGAAGTGCAACTGGGAAATCCCCCCCAGTAGACCTAACACGGGGCGGGTACTGGACGGTAAGAAAAGGAAGGTCGTACTAGACGACCTCGGGGTCGTTGAACGGACTTTCTCTGATGAGCTGGACCTGCTTGGGAAACCGTCGAAGTCTGGCAGGAACTCTTCCTACTGACTCTGTGATACCCGGTGCGCGAAACGTAGACGAGAGCCCCTTGACAGTGGTAACTGGTATTCGCGATGGAGAAGTAGGTATTTGACCCCCTCCCCACTCACAAAACCTTTAGTAAATCAGGGTTCTTAACACCACAAACTTCCTGTCGTCACTCGTGTTCTATCCCCGTGTCTCGGAGATTAAGTGGCCGGCCTCGGGTCGAGGAACTACCAGTTCTTTCACCTAACACCTTGGTCAGAAGGATCTCAGTGGTACATACCGGAACTATTCGGGATCAACGAAATAGACGAATAATCTCGATTAAAACGAAGTTACTACCCCGACACTCCTGATTTACTCTATTAAGCATAGTTCACAGAGGGGATAACGGACTATTTATCGTGAACTATTTCCAACCGACAATAAATAAATCATAAATAACTTCGGGACGTAATTCTGGTATCCTGGATCTTTCACTGACACAGGAACGAGATACACTTATTAGAAGTCTGAAGAAAAATCTCAGTGTGGAACCCTCCCAACGATCATTTACCCTCTGTGGGGGGGGGTGGGGGGCGTGAAGAAGGGTCCCTTAAGGAGACCTAGGGTCGTCATACCCTCTACTGGAACCAGGAAGTGACTGGGGAAACCGGGTGTCACCCAAGTCGAAACACCTGGATCACCTCCCCAACGTACTACCTGTCAAGATGCGGGACTTCGCTTAGGACACAGTACTCGTCGTCCTGGCCCTCCTCCGGGTTGCTCTTCGTCTGTACGTAGCGGAGAAGGTAGTGGGGTTGTAGGAAGTGGAGCACCGAATAACAGACTCTCTCGCTCCGTGATTTGTACTCCGGACCGACGACGATGGGAAGAAGTTCCAGTCTTTCAGAGGACCGATACCTACCCTAACGTTGTCTCACCACACACGGTTCCCGATAATACTCATGAGTTCGTGTAATCCTTCGTCTTCAGTACAAGACCAAACTCGTAAAGTCTAAACCCCAAATTCCTTGGGTGGACCCCGACATCCCACACACCACTTTAACGATATTTAAGACTGTATCCCTTTCTTAGTCCGAGTCCCTCGTCTCCGATTTTTGTAGTCGACGCCCCTTTGAACAAAACGTCTCTCCATGCGACACCTTACTCTATCTTTTCGACTTCCTGTTTCCGTTGAAGAACTGACTTCTCGTTTAGTAAGTCGACGACGACCCATAGACGTCTCCGGAACTCCGATAAGTGTGGTTCCCAATACGGGTGTCCAGTCACCCTCCGAGGTACATGAACGACCTGTCTTTCCTTCTCGGAGTACTTCTCTTTACTCTCTAGAGACACGAGAAGAGGTCCTTGTCAGGGGCACTAAGAAAACGGGGGGATCCTAGAACCCGAAAACCAAGTCCCTACGAGTACCCAGTAAAGATGAACGGACGTCCCTGGACTTTGGGTGGTTATAGAACGAACCGCTACTCCCCGTCGGCCAAGACTACCTGAACCCCAGGTACTTAGTTCGTACGTAGGTGCACCTCCCGAGGGCGGTCCGAGACCGGGAGGTCCATTCTCAAAGGTCTCAGGAAACGGGTAGAGAAGGAGTAGGAGTTGGGGAAGACCATGTACGGGGTCAAACCAGTGTACTGGTTTTGGACACGGGACGAAGACTCGAGACCCCGGTGACAAGGTCCTGACCCGTCGGGTCGCCACGTGGTAGAGGATGGCCCGGGGCCTCGAGAAAAGACACGTTTCGGTGACACAGTAGCTACTCGCCTGACTACAAACCCACTCCTCGCACACCCACCCTTGCACCTTCCCCTCCTCACGACGAGACATCGACGACACTTGACCTCCTCGTTCAGAAACCAAAGGTCACGTACCCCGGGGTCCTTCGTACATACAGGGTTAGGGGGGTAACTGAAGGAAGGACCCTTGACAGTGACTGTGACATGAGTCAACGAGTCCTTCACTATATTAGAACGGGAAACTCGTCCTATTCATATTGATTTACAGTCCCGACCTCCGTCGTCGAGTCGTGTTCTACGTCTCCGGAGGTCGATTGACCGTCAAAGAGACCCCGGGACCACCACAGTGCACTGACTTCAGACGTATGACATCGGAGGAAAGTGATGTCTTACTTTGTCTCTCTCTACTGAGGTAACCAGGAGAAGGTTCCTTATTGGTTCAATACGAGTCAGGGATCCGACACACGATATACGGTACTACAAACCCCTTCCGGGAATGCTGTACCACAAGGTCTTCCCACTGTCGCACCGGGAACGTCACGTCTTGGTTGAGTCGTAGGGCGTCTCGGGGTCCACTCGAACTTTCCTCGTCCCCGTGAGGTCCGAGGAGGGAAGGCAAACGTCCCCAGTCTCGTGTCCCCCGCCGGCGGAGGAAGTGCGAGGGGAGGAGGAAGACGTCCGTAAGAAGTCGGAACGCCGTCGACGACTGGAGTTACTACTGACACCTGGGGGTCGTCGCGGGAGTGTAAGGAGACGAGGACTCAGTCAACCTCCACGACGTCGGGAGCCGAGCCCTGCTCGTGTGATGGGTGTAGACTTGTTTGGGCACCGGTGCAACTCTTCAACCGGGGACACGGAACCGTTCCTCGGCGGGAGGGAGTAATCTTAGAGGTAGGTAAGTCAGGTCCTGGCACGGGAACAGTGACCCCCGTCGACCCCGGACCCTGTCAAACGAGCCAGAAAATAGAGACTAAGACGAGAGAGTGGGGGTTCTCGTCATTGACCTGACCTCCGGACGGACCCCCCCTCACCCCCTACCCCTCTCCCCTTGACCATCTTATATCAGTTCCGAGACTCGTCCTGACGACTCGTATGTAGTACTAGACGAAGGTTTAGACCCCCGTCCTCTTACATATTTTGTTCTTATTTCACTTTCGTCGAACCACACTAGAATCAGAACAAGGACCTCACTCTCCTCCACGTCCCGTGGGTTTCCGACCGACGGAAAAGACTCCCTCTCGGACCTCTCTTCTCCCTGACCGTTTCGGAGTCCTCACCGCACTGGTAGGGAGGTGTAAACCTCCGTCCACAGGGATGGAATCTAGACCGGCCACCCCCTCACCCGTGAAGAAGAGGATCGAACAGAATCAGTTTTTGAAGTTTGACGAGACCGGACTCGACGAAAGATAAGGTTCTTGACCCGATTCCCGGGGGAATTTCGTGGGAGTGGAGTAAGAAAGAAGTAAGGGTACCGACCCATCGAATCAGTCTCTTCGGGTCGACCAAAAGGTCCTTCCCGAAGACCCACCTCTGTGGACTCCTTCGAAACCCTGTTCGTGTGTTGACCAAAGGTCGGAGACGGACTCCCGTTCCCCTCACCTTCACCACCTATAAAATCAGGTCTTAGAGAGGGTCTACCAAGACCAAGTGTGTACCAATTACTAATTACCCCGGACACACCACACCGTCATAGGTCGACGGTGAAGGACGGAGGAGACGACTCATTTGTCCCCGGGACGGAAACGACCCGACCTTTGGACAAGGGAACCCTTCCCGTGACGCAGGGACTTAGTGGCCCCTCCCCTCCCCTCCCGTCCCAACCGTGGAGGACGAGGACTCTCACTCCGGGGGGGGGTCGGTTGACACGGGTGGGGGGTTGACGACTGCAGTCACACCCTGGACCCCACGGATAATCGTTGGAACTTCAAAAGGGGTCCCGGGACCGTCCTCCGAGGGTGGTCGATCGTGCCTTCGACTCCGGTCTTTCTTTCGTGTTTGTCTCCCCTCTACTGGACCGAAAATTACCGTGTTGGGATCCGGGGTCGTTTTGTCGTTCTGGTTTTTATTCGAAACGTTTCGACGACCCTCCACGTGCCTGTGTTTGTTGAGACCCTCTAGCGGGAACAAGGGAGGGTCGGGGGTTCGAATACTGATCCGAGGTACGGGTCCTTGAGACCCGGACAAGTCGGGGTGAGGGTTCGGGAATTTTGCGTGTCTCCACAGACCCGGTTCGAAACGAAGGTCAGAGCCACTTACGTCTCGTCGTCCTTCTTATCCCATCGTCAGATTGAGAGTTTATGTCTTTACCGACCCGAATTTGAGGATGAACCTTTCCTTCACTTCGGAGTCTAGGAAATTACCGAGTACAACCTGTCCAGGTTCTAGGCCAGGAGTAGAGGGGGGATAGGACCCGTGAGGATCCTATTATGTACCCCAGTACAAAGGGCCCGGACCGTTCCCGGGGAACCGTCCAGATTGGAAGTAGGTGTCTTCCTTTTTCAGTACTCGTCGTGTATCAATCCCGCCGTCGTCTTTGTCGTCGTCGTCGTGTTTTCCTCTTCCGTCGTTTCGAGTTCGNNCCAGGACCCCACGGATAATCGTTGGAACTTCAAAAGGGGTCCCGGGACCGTCCTCCGAGGGTGGTCGATCGTGTCTTCGACTCCGGTCTTTCTTTCGTGTTTGTCTCCCCTCTACTGGACCGAAAATTACCGTGTTGGGATCCGGGGTCGTTTTGTCGTTCTGGTTTTCATTCGAAACGTTTCGACGACCCTCCACGTGCCTGTGTTTGTTGAGACCCTCTAGCGGGAACAAGGGAGGGTCGGGGGTTCGAATACTGATCCGAGGTACGGGTCCTTGAGACCCGGACAAGTCGGGGTGAGGGTTCGGGAATTTTGCGTGTCTCCACAGACCCGGTTCGAAACGAAGGTCAGAGCCACTTACGTCTCGTCGTCCTTCTTATCCCATCGTCAGATTGAGAGTTTATGTCTTTGCCGACCCGAATTTGAGGATGAACCTTTCCTTCACTTCGGAGTCTAGGAAATTACTGAGTACAACCTGTCCAGGTTCTAGGCCAGGAGTAGAGGGGGGATAGGACCCGTGAGGATCCTATTATGTACCCCAGTACAAAGGGCCCGGACCGTTCCCGGGGAACCGTCCAGATTGGAAGTAGGTGTCTTCCTTTTTCAGTACTCGTCGTGTATCAATCCCGCCGTCGTCTTTGTCGTCGTCGTCGTGTTTTCCTCTTCCGTCGTTTCGAGTTCGTGAGTGTCTCCCTGCTCTTTGGCACGTTCCTCTGACAAATAAAGCTTTCCTAAAACGTTATTTGTATGACTCACCCGAGGTCCGTCGCCAAGATGAGAAGAGGGAGTAGGAGCAGGAGTATCCTCAGCTACGGGTGAAGGAGCATTAGGAAGAGGTCCCGTCGGTATAGGAGGGCCCGGAGTCTCTTGAGTGGGAGGAGGTACGGGAGCGGGTGTATGGTCACGTGTTTGCGGGAGAACCGTATGTAGTCCAGCTTGAACACCAGGTCCGCCCGGGTCCGGAGTCGCTACCGCCAGCACAACGAGTCGTACGTGTGTCGTGCGACGTGGAACCGGTCCAGAGGGGGCCCGTGGTGTCACCCCCCGACCATCAACTATGGTTGGAACTTCGGACACCCCGTGGTCAGGTGTTTGACTTATGACGCGAACCAGAACTACCGTCGTTACCGCCGCAACTGTAGGAACCCATGGTGCAGAGGTGCCATGTCGTCCGTCGTCCGGTACATGAACGGCACCGCCCCTAGTGTGAAGTGGTAGACCAACCGTCCGAGCTTCGTCCGCAACCACTAGAGACGGTGGCTGTCGACGAGCACCATCCGGAAGAGACGTCTCTACTGACCACGTATCCACCGGTCCCCCTTCACCTACGCTCCCATCCCGTGGTCCAACCAGACCTTGAGCCAGTCCAGGTGCAACTCCCGCGGTAGTTTCGCGTCCCTCCGACACTACCTCCTCTGATAGACCGACTACTCCGCCAACTCCAACCACATTCAGCCCGCGAGCTACAGGTCCAACGCCGCTGTCTACAGTATCTACCGGAGCAACAGGTGGTACTTCCGTGTTAGACTCACGAGGTCCCACCACACTCACCAGTCCTACCTCAACATCCCGAGGTGGTGCCGGCACCTGTGGACCCCCCGACCCATCTACCTCTTGAGGTCGAACCTAAAGAACGGTATCAGTTGTCTCTCGGCGAGGTAGTCGTCACTCCACTTCGGTCTCGGTCACGGGGGAGGTTTCGACACCTTGTGGTCCTTCGGGACTTCAGGACACGTGACTAGTCTGACTTTCTGTTCGTCCTTTTCTCGTTACACCCACCCCTTTCCTGGACTCCTAGAGAATACAAGACCGAAGTGTTTTCAGATTTTAAAGAGTCCACAATTCCGTCTGATTACTCATAGGGTTTCGGTGTCGTACGAGACCCTGTATATATTAATTTCTACTGAGGTACTTTACCTAAACCTTTTTTTACAAAGACTGGTAATCGTAGTAAAGTTTTCGAAGGAAGGAAGATGGGGGTTAAGAATGGTCGAACGCCTAGGCCAGGTCATGACCCAGTTACTAAAGGAACGGTTACCACATCACTGGTGCTCGTATCAACAATCGCCGTAGGAGAAAGGGTCACTACTCGACGAGTCCCACCTTCTCAACGGCCATACCCGGTAAAGCCTAGAGTAGACTTTTCCGTAAGTAGTGTAGCAATCTCGTCTTTGGTGTTCCGATACGAGTCGTGTCTGGAGGGAGGGAGTCGGACCACCGACACCAGTCTATATACCTTCGTAAGTAGGAGGACGGTCGGACTCTATCGTCACACACTCTCTTTGGGTCTGGACGACGGGTCCGGTCAGACGCTAGTCGGAGACAAGAAATCGAAGGTTGTCCCGTTCCCCAAAACGTCTCGGTCCTTTCGGTCTAGATCTGTAGGAATTAAGGTGGGAGAGAAGACGAGTGGTTAATGCCATCCGAGGTTTAGGTGTTTTTGACGGGCCCCGTGTACGAAAGGCCGTGGCCAAAGTGTCTTTTTCCACCACTTCCTCAGCAGGGGAGGTGGCTACCAGAACAGTGACCCGTAGACAGGTAGGCCGACTTAAGGTACAAGGTCTGTCATCTCGAGGGTCGTCCGTAACGGGTAGACCTGTGGACGGACGGGGTGTACCTGACTCTACGTAAGTGCGACTTCCCATTTCTCTCCCCTGTACTGTATTCGGGATGTATGTATTCAGGAATGGAGTACTCGGAGAGAGGGTGGGATAGTGGATGGTCAATCCTACTGAGTCAACCGTTTTCCCGGACTCGTCTCCAGTTTCTCCGACCGTACGACGGGTCCGAGAGGACGTATCCTGAAAGGTTGACCTCCGTGGGTCATCCCGTCCGGTCAAAGGAGTCGGATGAAGAGGTACCCCTGGAACAGTTCATTCTCGACACCGAGGTATACTGGGACGGTATAAGTGTCCTGTGAGTCCGTCCTGCCTCTCCAGTTCACGTATACTCTGTCCGTCTGTGACGTCAGTGACTCTGTTCCTGTTCGCTAAAAAAGTCGACAATGGTTAGGGATGAGGGTGTCTAGTCGAAGAGTTCTCGAACTCTTCCCTGTCTTCCAAAAGGTCTCGATTCTTAAATATCGATCTCCAGGCGGGAACTAATTAAGAAACGAAACTCCTACTTGTTGATCTTATAGTATATTGGGAGACAGGGAAAGTAAGAACGTTTGACATCTCCACAGAGTCGGAAGGCCAGTCCGTAGTTGACTGGTACGACCGGTCGTCCTACGGGAGCGGGAGTGGTGGAAATTTAGGGTAGACCGAGACCCCTAGTTAGGGTAGACCGACGAGAGGGGTGGAGATGGGGGTGTGGGACCCATAGAAGTGGTGCAAGTAGGTGACGCCGCGGGAAAGCCTTTGACGTCTCTCGTCATTCCGCGGCCGTCATTCCCAACACCCGTGACCCCGTGAGCGACGGGATCCGAGTAAGGACGGTCAGACCTTAATTGGAGACTTTTCGGTTTCACCACGTCTCGTCCCGGCCGCGCCGGAGGGAAAAGCTGTGGCTTTACCGCCCCACTGCCAAACGTTTGTGGGTCTTTTCCTTCGCCTTGGACGCCACTCCGGGGCTTCCATTGGACGGAACGGGACCCGCCCCACTCGCGGTAAGACGCGAGACCGGGGCATAAACGGGGAAGATCTAAGAAAGGTCCAGGTAGGGTCACCTTTCGCTCCTAACCTAAAGCCGGGGGCAGGGACCCGATATTTATGGTGGGGGATGTGTGTGGAGAAAGGGGAGGGGGGTTGGACCGGAGCCGGGCGCGAGAGCGAGTTCGCGGTCGACAGAGACGGGCAGGCACGTGTGCCTGAGGCCGGCCTCTCTAAGGCCGAGCGGAGTGATCCGGCTTGGGGTAAGAGCGGTGGGGAGGTCCTAGTTTTCTCCCCACGACTCAGTGCTCCACCCCCACGACACCCATCTTCCCTACGCGGGTGTCAGCCTCCTTTCCCTCTACGACTTGGTTCACTAGACTGGGGAAGGGTGGAAGAACGTGGTTCGTGCACAAACCAGTCAAGGTTCCTGAGCCCTCACTCCCCCTCCGATCCCCGCCTCCCGTCGGTTCGCCCCAGAGGGAGCTGACGTCTTTCCTGCCCGGCGCCCTGGCGCACTGAGGGGAGTCCTCCCAATCCTGTGTTTATGAACCGCCTCGTCCTCCCCTAAGGTCCTCCTGAGGAGAGACGATGACTTCTAAGGGTGGGGTGAGATGGTGGGAGGGATCGTAGGCTTTCACCTGTTGAACCGGGTCGGTTTCAGTGGCCCTCACCGCCCCCCCCCTTCCGTTGGGGGGAGGTTGTGGAGCTCTGGACTTTGAGGCCTATCTCCCGGGGCTCGTCGGGATCTCGCTCCAAGGGGCTTCTTCTCCTCTTGAATCCCCTGCCCGCGCTACGGCCGCCCCGGCGTGAGTGGTACCACTCAGGCCCGCCACCCAGAGTGCATCTCAGGCCCACTGCCCAGAGTCACTCTTGACGCGATCGACGTCACGGCGTGGCGAGAATATACGCCCTCCGCCCGGGCGCGCGAGGCTGGCGGGTGATCCTCGCCCCGCCGGGTTTGCGGTGCGGGGGCTTTCCATCCGCCGGGCCTCCCCACCCCGGTCTCGCTCAGGGGAGGGGCCCCGCACGGTCTCAGGGAGTGGACAGGGCGCACTCACTCGTCGTCGCTGGGCTCGAATTTGGGAAGAGAGGGCCGAAACGCGGCTGTGAGCCTCGAGGGCTCGAGGCGACAACCCTGCGTTCCGCGCCACGGTCCTACACAGAGAGGACGTGGACGAAGCACCCCCGCGGACAGCGATTCCACAAGACTGAATCCGGCCCACGCCGTCTCCGACAAAAAGGCCTCACCGACGTCGGTCGAAAGCGGACACGGGAGGAGCGGGGCGGAGAGACCTCCGAGGCCGACTGACGGACCGAGACCGCGCAGGGGGTCCTTGCCGAACGTCAGCAGCGTGCTCCGGACGACCAGGGGCCGGCCCTGCCGACCGGAAGCGGTTGCGGGCGCCCGCCGGCTCCTGGCCCTCGACGTGTCAGACTCGGGGTCCAACGGCTAGGGAATCCAACGAGGCGTCTCGGCTTGGGGTGTCAGACAGACGCTCCCGGCTGGGGGTCTTAGAGAGCGCAGAGCGGCCGACGGGCGACCAGTCACCGGGGCAGTAGTCGTGGCAGTGATAATCGGCCGGGAGCGGTATCGGTGGACGGGTGAGAGGACGTGGGTCTTGGCGACCTCGAAGACCCTAAGCGTAGGACTGATGGGATACACTGGAACCCGTTCACTGAATTGGAGTGACTTAAGATCCGTAGAAGTGGCCAATTTCCTCTATTGCTAGGGTAGGGGTCTTTCGTAACACTCCACAATATTGCAAACAACTGAGACTCGTCCTTTTTTCTTTTACCTCTAAGACTACAGTACCGACCAAAACTGAAAAGGTAGGAGAAGACAGGAATTCGGTACCCGTCCTAGACGATGGACGTAGAGTTTCGGGAGGCTCGAGACCGTCTCCAGAGTCGATTTCGATAAGGAACAAAGATGAAAAGTAGGGGTACAGAGCGTTCTTACCCGAAAAGTTGGGTGAAGACGAAAGGGAACGTACGGAATGTAAAAGATGGACAGAGAGAAGTGACGTCTTTAGTAGTCTTCACGGGATGTACGGATAACCATGTAGGACAGAGGACCCTTTTCTAAGTGGACAGAGAGGATAAACAAAGAGGATCACAAAGGATCCCGGTTCTGACGGACTGTTATATTGTGTCGTCCTATTTTATTGATCGTTACCGTTGAAAGATGGTTGTTTTATCGATTGACTATGGAATGAAATGGTTCCGTACCTTTCTTTGTGGCACTTTATACTGTTCCAGAGAAAAGGGTCATCTGATTGGTATACCAACCCTCTTGTTCTGAGTAAGTATCTTTTCTTTGGACCGTTCCCGTGTATTACTCCAACGAAACCCTTTACCCCAGTACCAGAGATGTCTCGTTCCTCGGAACCACTGATGTCTTATGCACCGGAGCAAGTCTGAAAGGGACCGGGAGACAAAAGGAACACGTCGGGTTGGGACGTCTCACTCATAAAATTCTCTGAACACGAGAGAATCCGTTTTGGGGTTTGGATAAACAAGAAGTCCAAGTCGAAGAAAAAGATATTTTGACCCTATTATTGAAACCTAACACTCCTGGTCTACTTGACCTCCTACGTATGCATGTGTCCTTTCGTGATACATAGGTCGACGGACCTGAGAATCTCGTAAAACAAGTGAATAAAATCACGCACATCGTGGAGTACGACGTCAATAAGTACGTATACAGGTAGAATAATCTGTCACTAGAACGACTTCGTTTTCTGACACAGAATAAGTGAAAACACAAGGGGTCAAGGATCATACCGTGAACCGTGTACCATTGTAAACGATTCACACACAGTCTACTTAACAAAGTAATATCTCTACCCTGACTTTCATTCCATTTTGAGAATTCTGCGGTCTTCAAAGTTTAATCGCCGGACCTTTTGTTTAAGGAAGAGACTTTACAAAGTAGACCGAGGGTGTCACAATTGGGGATAACGCAAATCTTATACTTTTTTTACATACCCCGTAGCGGTTTCTGGTGGGGATACAATCCTCTGAATGATCTGTCTGAGTGTCCTGAGTCGTATTTGAACATGAATGTCGATCCCAAATAATGTCACTACGTTCTTGTTATGTGTCGACCTATTATTCCCCTTTTCTTTGTTGTCCTCAGACTTCCTTAGGTACAGGAGAGGGGAGGTATTCTCGAATGTGCTACATGAGCAAAAGGATTTACTTTTACCTCGTTGTAAAGGGACGTCACGAAAACGGGTTCTTTCGGGTAATCTCTGAGTCGTGGGTTCCAGAAATCACCCCCGACAAGTGTCTCCGTGAAGACGGAACGTACACGGTTTTAAGGTCTGAGTCTTCTTTTTACCCACAAGTCGTATTTAGTGTAGTGAATACGTGTGACAGGTCCGTGTTGTTTGGTAGAACTAGTTAGTCGACAACTGACCCTCATGAGATTCTCGGTTCAAGACTCTACGATCGACTCCCGGTTGGAACACTCGTCCGGAAAGGTTCCTATCGACAGAGTCCGGACGATCCAATTGACAAAACTAGTACATTTTTAGGTCTAAGATCCAATAGTACTTTGTTTAACCTTCTCTACCGATAAGATCCGGACGTAAGGGTGAATCGTTGACACTATCCGTCTTATCGTGAGGGGGGTTCTACAGGTGTAAGATCAGGGACTTTAGGCACTGATGCAATGGACGGTACCGATTTGTGTCACACTCACACTAATTCCATTTCCAGAACTCTATCCCTCTAAACCCCAAAAGACCCACCCGGGTCACATTAGTGTTCAGGAACAAAATTAATTTTTTTAAAAAAATTAATACTTTCATACTATTGTGTAATTGTTCTCTGAACCTTTTATCTCTTGTTCCAATGTATATCAAGGTGATATGTAATATCAATAAAAATTTTCATCTATTTAATTCTAAAAATCAACCCGAAAGTTATAGTTTGAGAGTTTTTAATTATGTTACTTATGTTATGGTAAAAGAGTTTTTAATTAATAGAAGATGTCTCATCTTCCTAGATCATCTGGACTTTTCGTGATACTTGGTTAAGTTGTATCAATTCTAATATGTTAAAAGTGTGTCGTTATCTTATGTTTAAGACAAGTTCAAGGGTGTCTGACATTTGATCTTCTGTGACCTTATTTTGTTCCACGTTTTGAAAGTGGCAGATTTCCATAACTTTAGTATGTCTTAGCGAGGAGAATAGTGACATCTTAGTACAATCTTTAATTATAGTTTTCTATAAACTTTTATTGGGTGGATAAAAGTTCACCTTACACTGTAAATGGTTCTCTTTATCTTCCCAGGAAGATTTACCTTCCTCCTCCGTCCTCTCAGTTCAGTCCCTTCCCCTCTCCAGTCTCACTTCCGAGAGTTCTACCTTCCTCCGGCACCACTTCCTTACGTCTGTCGGAGATCTTCTGCCCTTTCCGTTCCCTGTACAAAAGGAGATTTCAGAAATCTTCCTTTCGTTGGCACGGTTACGGAACTTAAATAGGCATTTACCCAAAGGTTAAGGTTACCACCCTCTCCCCCGAAGGGGTGTGTGGTGGTTCGTTAAGAGTCTGTGGTCGTTCCCCAAACTCTTATGTCGAGGTAAGACGTGAAAGACGGACCTCTATCGTAGTCCAAGGTGTCCAATTTCCAGACTAGGACGTTTTGACTGGGGGGTAAAGGACGAAGTCTACGGTCAGTGTTCAGGGTCAACAATGGATTCGAAGACTGGGCGTTCGATGCTTGACCTTCAAGGTTGTGGCGGGAGGTTGAGACCTATGGTTGGTGCTCAGGTATACCAATGAACAGGACTGACTACCCGACGTCTAATCTCGAATGGTAGTGGAGAAAGAACCCAAGTTGATTAAATGATCTCTCCGAGTATCCCAAGTCTCTTTGTAAAATGGATGATCTAGTGACCAAATAATGTGTTCCTATATTCGGTCCTCGTCAGTCTATCTTCCCTACGTCTTCCGGTACATACCATTTTCCTGCACTCGAAGGTATGGTAGAGGTCCACGAGATGAGAGGGTCGTAGAGGTACACAAGTGGTGGAACCTTCCAGAGGTTTGGGGTAGGAAAACTCAAAAATACTTCCAAAGTAATGTATTTGTACCAACTAATTTAGTCACTGGTAACCACTAACTTGAGTTAGAGGTCGATGGGTGGGGAGAGTCCTCCAGTCTTTCCCGTACTACCCTGGTTGTAAAGATTTGGAGATTAACGAGTCAACCGAGGTGACCGTTCGTCGGGGGTAGGAATCCACCCAGGTTTTCAGTGGAGTAATTGTATCGTTCTGCGGAACTGGTGAGAGTTGTGAATCCCTTAAGAGTCCCAAAACTCTTGACACTCGGTTCTTCTTACCTGTTTCTGGTTTATTATATATTCTTTATGTAAAACCAGTAGACTCATCAGTGTCAAAAAAAGACTATTTAGTATTATAACGTAAGGGGTATTCTAAATAAAACCTGAAAACTAGAGGTCTTGACTCTATTATTTATGTAAAAACAACAAAATTCGATGATTCAAACATCGTTAAACAATGTCGGACCTATCCTTTTGTTACGCCGTTGTTTACATCGACCCACTACCGATGGAAGAATCCTACCCGTTGTTCGACGAGGTCAAGTGGGTCGGGAGCAATGAGACACAGAGGGACTGTGTCTTCTGGTCACTGGTGACAGTAAATTGTAGTGTACGAGTTGGGTGTAGTGTGTAAATACAATCGGACCGAGGACGTCGTTACTCAAGTGTCGGAATTCGTCCGAAGGACTGTCTCTTTTGCCTCTTCTGTCCCACGTCTCTCTGTGTGGGTTCCGTACAACCACCTTATCTCTCAGACGTAGACCAACCCGTACACACAGACTCGCACGTACGAGTACGTGTTTGTCCGTACTGACTCACTCGTACACAAAAGAGTCCTATATCTGTCTAGGGGGGACTTATTCCCGGTATTCGAGAACCATCAACACGTCCATTATCAGGTATAATGGTGTGTCTTTTGAGAACCTGTAAGTGTATCTTAGATCTTCTGTTGCGGTTTGTGAAGGACTACTCCATAACAAATCAGGTGAGTGGGTTGCACCCACAGTTGAGAGACCTAGCGAGAGGGAGAAGTGGCACGGATGACAATAGAGGGAGAAAGGATTGAGGAAGAGTCTCAGAGTGGAGGTAGAACTTCGTCACACCGTTCCAGTAGTTTCAAGAAACAAACGAAAACCGACACGGTACACCGTGCACCCTCGAATCAAGGGACTGGTCCCTAGTTTGGACTCGGGGAATGTGACCTTCGAGTTTCAGAATCGGTGGTCTTTTCAGGGGTAGTTCCAAATTTTACAGAGGTACCTAAGGTAATCCCTCTCCACCTCGACTCGGAATTGACGTGTGGGAAAAAAAAAAAAAAGTCAACCTCGTAGATGATCGACAGGAGGAGGAGTGTCGTGGTAGAAAGGATACCCTATCGAGGTACAGAAGAGAGGAGGGACGACAGGTGCGACCGAACCAAGTCTACGAGGTGACTCTGCAAGAATGATTCCAGCGGTCACTGGAGGTGGAACGGTTTGGTCTCTAGTACGGAGAGAGAAGTAGAAAGAGTCGGAGAGTCGTCATACTGTATTGACTAGGAAAGAAATATTACAAAATATCAACTTTATGAAGTAAGAACCGAAACTACTGTGAAGACGAAGACAAAAAACAGGATCGGTGAGGAAGAACCACCAGAAACTACCGAATGGAGATTTCCCACAAGGAGTATCGAGTAAGGGTCCGAAAGGTGTACGAAAAAGAGGGACTTCCTCGTTATCAACTTTCACCCACTACTCATATACCCCAAAATAATACAATAGAGATGACACCCCACATAAAAAAGTCAAGTCAAGTCAAGTCAAGTCAGTGAGTCAGCACAGGTTGAGAAACGCTGGGGTACTTAGAGTCGTACGGTTTAACTACGAAAACTTGACACCACAACCTCTTCTGAGAACTCTCAGGGAACCTGACGTTCCCCACATAAAAATTTACAGACATTAATTTTCGTTAACATTGAATAGATCCCAATGAGTTTTTTCTTATCGATCTCATATTTGTAGGGTTCGACGTCACGTTCTTATCTTATTTTTCTTTCGGTATAGTGGATATACAACTACCAAGAGTTTTCATGAGGAGGTAAAACCTGGAGAGGAGACTCCAAGTCTCAGTGTACTGACAAACCGTAAAACTATAGTATGGAACTTTCGGGGAATCTGTAGAGTTGTGTTGTGTTTCATCTTGAGAATAGTGTGAGGGACGGTTTGGACGAAGACAGGATCCGAGGACTTTCACTTTCAGCGAGTCAGTACAGATATGGTCAGGTACCTTAAGAGATCCGGTCTTATGACCGTACCCATCGAAAAGGGAAGAGGTCCCCCAGAAGGGTTGGGTCCCCAGTTTGGACTCAGAGGGTGTGACATCCTTCTAAGAAATGGTCGACTCGGTGTTCCCTTCGGGGCCCAGACTCACTTATTATGGTGGAAGGAGGGTTCAGGAATCCATTTTTGCCTCCTGACAGGAGATAAGGAGAAAGTAAGAGAAGGAGGTGAGAAAATAATTAATCTTACAAAATCGAAGTTTAGTACCTTTCGGATCGATGGTCGTCGAATTTGTTACCCACATAATAATAGGGCGTTCTTTAGACTTACCTTCCGTCAAGGTCCTAACCAAGTCACTACAGTGGTCATTCAGGTCATACAGGTCGAAAGAAGAGACCGTAGGAGTTACCGAACCACTGCAGAAGAGAGGACTAGTGTCCTACTGTTGGTGTCGAGGTTCATAGTACGGGAGTATACTGTGGTAGGATTCCGTCCTTTCCCCCCTACCAAAGGAGGGTGTAGAGAAAAATAGTCTCTCTTTTTGGAAAGGAATTTCGTGGGGTCGTCTGAAAGGGAACATAGAGTGACTGGAGTCCGGATTTGATCAGTAACCTTCCCCCGTGACCTTGATGGTACTTACCAAACCTGATTGGGAACCTCTTCCGTTACCGTTGGGTGAGACCATGAGAACGGACCTTTTAGGGTACCTACCACCTCGGACCATCCGACGTCAGATACCCCAGCTCTTCTCAGTCTGTACTGACTCGTTGAAGTGAAAGTGAAAAGTGAAAGTACGTAACCTCTTCCTTTACCGTTGGGCGAGGTCACAAGAACGGACCTCTTAGGGTCCCTGCCCCCTCGGACCACCCGACGGCAGATACCCCAGCGTGTCTCAGTCTGTGTTGAATTCACTGAATCGTCGTCGTATGAATGGGAATCCAGATCTCTTTCCGGTAGAAGGAACTGGTTCACCTTCCCACTTTTTAATATGTTTTAGTCCTGGTACGGTCGTTTCTTCTGTACCTCCGTCCCCAGTCCATTCCGACAACCCATCAAGACGTGTCGGGTCTAATCGTACAGGATAGTGAAGTTGAGTCGATGAAGGGAGTGGGGGTCAAATCAGGTTCGATGGTAGGGGAGTAAAGACCTATAATCGGTACCAGAGGAGTGTCGAAGGACGAGGGTGAGAACTTAGAGATATTACATGAGAGGTGTATCGTCGACGTTATGAGAGAGATTTTGTTTTGTGCTTCATTCGGTACTCCGAACGAATTGGGGGGTGGGGGGTAGTGTGAACATTATTTTCGGTAAGAGTCCTGAAGGGACCATCAGGTAACCGATTTTGAGGTTCGAGGATTAAGCCCTCCGGACCTAAGGTAGGGACCAGTCCCTTGATCTAGGGTGTGTGGTGTGGACTCACACGTACGACGACGATTTCTAGGGCGTCCGAAGTTGATTCTGGACCACGTCGGTTTATTCATTTATTAAGAAAAACAAAAAATTCGGTAAGAGGAAGGGTCCAGGGAAAGGGAGACACTTGAGGGAGGGAGGTAAAGGAATATATGTGGTCCGAACGAGGAAACGTGAACGATAAGAGAGACGGGTCTCGTGATGTCAAGTCTAGAACCACACCGGGTGAGGAATAATTAAAGTTTATAGTGGAAGGACCTCTCACCGAAGAAGAGTCATCATCGGGGGAGAGGATGAGAGGGGGGTGGGGTAGAGAAAGACACGGTAATAGACAAAACAAAAGAAGTTCACAAGTAACGATAGACTTTAAGAGAACAAACAAATCAATAAGACAGAAGGGTGTTTTTATGTTTGAGGAACTTTCGTGTCTGACAAAAACAGATGATGGTGACATAGAGACCGTTGTCACGAACCGTATGACGTCTGTTATTTGGAACAAGTTCCTTACTTCTTATAACTAGTGGAGAGTAAAATATTGAATCTATGTAATGTACGAGAATTTTTTTTAGAGTCCTGAAGGGACCACCAGGTCACCAATTCCGAAGTCGAAGGTCACGTCCCCCACCCCCAAGTTAGGGACTAGGTCCTTGATTCTAGGGTATACGGAGTATACCGGTTTTTTTGTTTTGTATTTTGTCTTTGTTATAACATTGTTTAATTTATTCTGAAATTTTTAGTAGGTATAAAATTTTTGGAATTTTTTTTATTCAGAGAAATAAGAACAAAATATACTCTGGGGAGGGGGACGGACGGAACTTCTGTTAAAAGAAACGTCTTAATCACAACAGTTCCAACTGAAACTCTACGGATAGAAGTTTCTGGTCAACCATCTTCCACCTCACGATCGTCCTGTGAGACCCCGTGTCACCCGGGGTTTAGGAAGGTAGACCTATTATTAAGGTCTCAAGACACCGAAGCACCTAGTTGGGTCACATCTGACCCGAAAGAGTGGAAACTTCACAACCAACCAACACAGAAGAGAGGTCCCTAGGACCGGAAAATCAAGGTCCATCCTCTCTCTTCGTCTCTTCCGCTACCGTGGGGTGAGGTCATGAGAACGGACCTTTTAGGGTACCTACCTCCTCGGACCACCCGACGTCAGGTACCTCAACGCTTCTCATCCTATACTGACTCGCTGAAGTGAAAGTGAAAAGTGAAAGTACGTAACCTCTTCCTTTACCGATGGGTGAGGTCACAAGAACGGACCTCTTAGAGTCCCTACCCCCTCGGACCACCCGACGGTACATACCCTAGCGTGTCTCAGCCTGTACTGACTTCGCTTAATCGTCGTCGTCTTGTCTCTTCTGGAGTCAAGTACCGGGTTTGATCTCAATTGGTAGAATTATAAGACCCAGTGTGGGACCATAAGATCCTACTTTTCCCGAGACTATTTCGGGGTGGGAGTTCTATTAAGAAAGTGGTAAACGGTATGACTGACTTCTAAGTGTAATCTTTGATGAAGGACCTCTCCCAACGATAATTATCTGTTCTAAGAAAATAAACGATTTAAACTGTAAGGATAAGGACCAGTACCGCGACCGACCTTCATACTGATCTCTCTCCGTTGTACCAAAGTTCCGTTGTAATCCCTGGTAAACTCCAATCACCAGTACGTAAACTTCAATCTAGTCAGTTATATCAAGACCCCAAAAGATGTCGGTGACAAATCGCCCAGTCACGTCCGTCTTAACCACTTGTTTACCTAAATTGGTCTCAACACCAAACCAGTCAGTTCCTTTGACTTCGATCTCCCTCTGTTCCGTCAACTCCTCATACGTTCCCTTACTAGTGGTGACTGGTGTCTTAAATTTTATTTTTGTGTCCTCTCCTACTCCTTGTAGTTTTTGAGACGGTACACCTTTACCCTCTCCGTGTCTAGGACTCAGGGTCTCCTTGGCATTAAGACGGGGATTAATTGAGGGAGCACGGTTCTCCGTCGTTAAAGGAAAATAAGGAGTCCCTCATCTCCGGAAGGGAACGGATGGAGTGTGTTTCAACAACTCCCTGAGTTTCCTCTATTCCCGTACCCCCCAGCCCCCAACTCCGACGGAACTCTTGTTGTTTCGTCCTATGTTTACCCTCTCTCATTGTAAAAATAAAGTATTAAAACAGGGTCCGGTATACCACTGATGAAGACACCCTTTATTCCGGTCTGATCTGTTCGTTTCTGAACGTAATCTTGTCCCTCTCTGACACTCCTTATCGGAACTTTGGGACGAGTCATAGAACGGAACGGACACCTGTTGTCGGTTAAGACCTGATTCGTGTACATAGAACAAATTAGAGTGTCATATGGTGGAGAGGGGTCAGATGTCTACTCTTTTGACTCCGTTTTCTTCAATTCACACACGATTCAGTGAAGTCAGTACAGACTGAGAAACACTGGGAGACCTGGTATCGGGTGGTCCGAGGAGACAGGTACCCTAGAAGATCAGGTCTTATGACCTCACCCGACGGTAAAGGAAGAGGTCCCCTAGAAGGACTGGACCCCTAGTTTGAGTACAGAGAATACAGAGGACCTCTACCCCGATTGGACTCGAGATCAAAGACGACAAGAGATTATAAGACTCAAAGATGGGTCT
The DNA here is from genome assembly GCA_006410555.1 of Capra ibex. NCBI lineage: Eukaryota > Metazoa > Chordata > Mammalia > Artiodactyla > Bovidae > Capra > Capra ibex. The sequence continues at coordinate 25,866,583 of SJYO01016970.1, read as the reverse complement.
TTCCGGGTTCAACTTGAGGACGGGATCCATTGAGTAACAAAGACCAGGTGACGTCTGAAAAGACTCGGGGCGGGTGAGGAGAAGGTCAGGAGTGGTTGGGACCCCCCAATCCTCCCCACCCCCCACCACGACCTCGAGTCTGTCGAATTAAAGATTTAGGAGAGGGTGGACACTCCCGGTCCGACTTCGTGGTCCCCAACATACTGACTCGTTGTCTGTGGCACATGGGTCTCTGGACCTATGGACACCCCGATGCACACCCCGATGGTCACCCGGGGAGGAGGCGTCCGTGGAGGAGGGGACGGACCCGGGCACGGGTCGCGGACGGACGACGGGCCATTGGTTCAGTTGTCTGGACGGGAGGACCCCGGCAAAGATTGTTGTAAGGGGGGGTGACTCTCGTCTGGTCTCTCATATTCCTCCGGTCGTCCGAGACACAGGGAGTGTCTAGACAGGGGTCGGAGCCAGAACGTCGTCTGTCTGTCTTGGGGTCGATCAGGGTCGGTCCGTCGTACCATTCGTCTCCACCCCCGACTCTTGTGTTTACTCTCAGGGAACACAGGTCCCCAAGTACCCGATATCACAACTCCGTCCACTCCATCCCCTTTCCCTTTCTCTGAACGTCTACCCTCACACCGGGGGGTTTACACGATCATACACCCCCGGACAAGTCCCCCACCTCTCCCTGTCCACTACCATTGATCCTGGACCCATTCTCGGACTCGTCGACGACTTCCCGAAACTTAAATCCCCATCTTACCCCACTCGTCCTGTGTTCATCTTTCACGTCCGTTAAAGGACATTTGGACCCGGGGATGACCGGAGACCAAGGTCGAGGGTCGACATTCCTGGGTAGGAGGATCTGACAGGAAAGGGACACGGAACTAGACTAAGGAGTAAAGTCGATACATGGTCCTCCCTCTCTTTCTTCCCCACCCTCCCACGATACCCCCCACCCCGAATAAACTATAGACAAGACTTTTGGACGGAGGGTCCGTCCTGTCTTCTCGTCAATCTTCACACCAACCTCGGTCCGACAGGGAAGAGACTTATAAGAATCAAAACGAGTACTGGAACTCGTTCAACAAACTGAGGCGACTCTCAGTCATTTTATCCCATTATTTTTATGGATGGATTCCCCCGGCAATACTTCTAATTTACTCTATCACACACTTGGCGAATCGTGTCACGGACCGTGGATTAGTCGTGAATTGTGTACCTTGATTCGTGGGTTTACTGTTTCGGACGTCTCATACTTTAATATGATAAAAGTGGCTATTCCTTTCCGTCACCCTCTTCGGCGGAACTTCGCTGAGACAGGTGCAGGGTCTCCCTAACCCCAAACTCCGGTTCAGACACACTGAGGTCCCGGACCCAAGACACGGGTGTGGGTCTCACTCCCCGTAACAAAGGTCTCAGAGTCCGTAAGAGGTGTAGTCTGTACGGAACGTACCCGGGAGTCGACACCTCCGGTCCAGTCACAGACCGAGACACGTACCCTGGACCCGTCCGAGACTCTATGTCGTCGTCCGCGGCCGGGACGACCCACTAACCACTCGACTCAGTCGGGAGGGAGTACCTGGACCCCTAAAGACCTCAGGAAACTGGGACTTGGGGAGGGTCGAATTAAGTAATAAAAGAGAAAAATTTAAAAAGAAAGAAAGAAAAACAGACACGACCCAGAAACAACGATACATTCGAAAGAGACCGACACCGTTCGCTCCCGATAAGAGATCGGCACCCCACACCCGAAGAACAGTACCGTCGAAGAGAACAACACCTCGCGTCCGAGATCCCGCGAGCCCGAAGTCATCAATGTCCAGCTCCCGAGTTATCAACGCCGAGGGCCCGAGATCTCGTGTCCGAGTCATCAACACCGTGTGCCCGACTCAACAAGACGCCGTACACCCTAGAAGGGCCTAGTCCCTAGCTTGCACACAGAGGACGTAACCGTCCGTCTAAGAAATGGTGATTCGGTGGTCCCTTCAGGGACACTGAAAGAGAATGATACTGGGGACCCCAACCCACTACCCCCTTACCTATTCCCCTAGGTTATCTTTATACCGGATTGGATCAGACACAACACGTCACTCGGTCCGTTGAACGTAAGAAAGTAGACGGGTCATTAAGATCCTCCCCCGAGAATAATAACAGTAAAGAGTCCCTTCTACGGAAGTCTCATAACTTCTGAGAACGAACTCCGTTCACCCCTTCATTACCCCGACCCTATGTCTACAAGAGACATAATTAGGGTCAGTAGGTTTCTTTAGTGTTCTTCGATTCCGGGAACACAGTATAAATGTTTCAGTCTCTTCACAAGTTAATCACCCCTTTCGTAGGAGAAAATTTTTTAAGACTTTATAAAGTCTATACGTTTTTCCATATTTCCTATTATACTACTTGTGGACGATGGGTCGAATTCGTTCTCTTAGGAGACTGACATAAGTGAAGGGAGGAGATGGTTTGTTTTGGTAATAAGGTTTAACCCACAATTATAAAGGAAACGAAAAAAATAAAAACATTGTGTAAGGTTCTTATATATCGTTTGTATTTTTACATAGACATCTACTACGTATGTTCAACTTCTAAATGTATTTGTCATTGCAGTACTAAGGAGAATTAAACGAAAAAAAGACCATTCTTACAAAACCCCATTCTAAGAAAGAACATAAGTGGGTGCGGGTGAAGACTTAGTAAGAAATAGGTGAAAGAGGACAACTCCCGGAAGATTAACCGAAGGCCGCGATAACACGACACTGACAAGGACGTGGACAAAAGAACACATGGACACACTCTTAAAGAGATCTCGTTCTCGTAGAAGTCGAAAAGACGATAACGGTTTAGTGAAAGGTTCTGTCTACGTCGTGAAACCCGAAGATCGTCGTCACACTCTTAAGAGTACAGAGGTGTTGACGGTGTACTGATTCGGAATTTCGAACCCCTTTAAACCACCTACACGAACTCAAAAGACAAAAAGAAAAAAAAATACCGGTATGTTACCCTGACTTGGGACTGGGAGTAGTCACTTTCATGTCTCAGGATTAATGGCCTACCGGTCCCTTAAGGAAGTAAAACAAAAATTCCAGACAGTATTTGTGAAGAGTTCCCCTCGTCCTTCTTTGTGAGACCCTAGGGTGAAGGGTGTGACAGTGTATAGAATTAGTATACTTTCAGAGGGAAAGGATCTGTCACTCGAAGAATTCGTGTCCCTGGTCCACAATTCACAATACTTAAAGGTCGTAGACGTGTTGCAGTCCGTGTATTACCTCCGAGTTATGTTCTACTTCGTTCACTCAGTTCGGAGAGACTACGAGTACCCCGAGGGGTCTCGGCTCTGGAAAGAGAAAAGATCCTGGTTCGTCCAATGGGATCAGGATGAAGTACCCGTCAAGAAACTGGTGGTCGGAACTTGGTACACTCCTTCTTGAAAGAAGGGTCTGAGAGAAGCGAGGTCTTGGTGTGTGTGGGTTCTCCTTTCTTGTCGTGTGTGTGTAGGTAAGGTCCGGGAGCAGGGGGAAGAAGTGACCGTAAAGACTGACATTTCACTTAGGTCTCAAGAAAGACGAGAATATTTGGAGTAGGAACGAAGAGTCGGGACTTTGGAGTGAACCAAGAACGAAAGGAATAATTACCTGCGCTGAAAGAAAGATCTGCACTCACCCAACTGATAACACGAGACCGTCTGAGAAGACTCGGGGAGTTACAAGGAATTTACGAATCAGTGACTCTTCCTGAGATATTAAAATCTTTACCAGTGTAGAAGACGAAGGGGACGCCCAAAATAGGGGTGGGGTGTAGGGGGCCCTCTACCCCCGTGTCTCTCGTTTCAGATCCTTGAAGACGAGAGTCGACCTCTTGGTGAGTTCCTTCCTTCCGTCCTTAGCACAGGTCTGTACTATGGGAAGAGAGACGGGAAACGGGTGAGTCGCACTCACGTAGAGTCAGGTGCACCCCGTCCGGCCGCACGTCTAACCGTTACGGACGACCCTCGAGATGACGAACCTTGTACCCTAGGTTGGTCTACCCGTCTACGGGTCACTGTTCTGGTAGCCCCCTCCCCTGCTGAGGAAGTTGTGGAAGAAATCACTTTGACCCCGACCTTTTGTACACGGGGCCCGCCATAAACACCTAGACCTCGGGTGACACTAGCCACTCATTACTAGTCCGGGACAGTGCGGAACGGGGTCCATGGGGCAGTTCAGGAAGAGGTATTGACCTCTCGGGACCTCAAGGTCAAGGGTCAACGACGTCGGTTAGTCTTGAGGTCTAGAGGTTAGTGAGTCGAGGTCTCAGAGTTCCAGTGGTGTGTAGGGAAAGGAAAAATAACTGCATGGGAATTTCGGTTCTCGTTATCGTTGACGGACTTACCCGGACCACTGGGGTGGGGAAGACACATGGGACCCCGAGACCCTCGGTCCGACGTTCCCCGCCCCGTGGATTTTAAGACAGGTAACGTCTACTCCAAGCCTGCCCGTGCATGGCGGTCGAGAAGGTAGGTCTCGTCGAGTAGTGACCGTTTCTCCTACGACGGTTATTGATACGGGCTCCGGTGATGTGGTAACCTTTTCTCGAGTAACTGGACCACGACCTGGCCTAAGCCTTCGACCACTCTCTTCTCAACTCCCGACCTCTTCCCCTTAAACGTAAGGACAGTACTTCACTAGACCTCCCGTCTATTCCTTCCCGTCGAAGGTAGGAACCCTCTCAGAGGGTCTGTTCTTAATTTGTGTGTCCTAGTCCTGATCACTCCTCCCCTCCGTTTCCCACCCAAGGTGGGGTCTCGACCCACAGAGGAAATAGATGATGTCATTGACCGGGCTACGACACGTCTCACCGGTGGTCAGCTATCCGACGGACGGGTTCGATACTCGCGGGTATTCGTCAGGGTCTAACAGTCGGACATAACATCCCTACACCTGTCTTCCGGGACACTTTTTGTCCCTAGGTTTGTTGTGGTCGGGTTCCGAGAGACTAGTTGAACCCGGAAGTCGTTCTTACACCTGGTCCAAAGACCCAATAACTAGAGTCATTTCTTCGGGAGGTCTCTGTAGTCTTCAATCTAGCCCTCTACCCGTACCCATCTTTTGGTCCACCTTAACCGTTCAATACTATTATTTACTGACAACCGTGTTCTTAGTTCTCTTTACAGACACCTTCCAGAGCCCTCCAAACTCTCTCCTCCTCCCCGTTCCTCTCCTCTCACCCTGGTGGCATAGTCTCGGATAAAAAACGGGAACCTTTTCAGAAGGTTCCTAAAATACTTTGAAAACCCCTTTACCGTTTGTCGTGTTCGACCAAGAGACGACGACCAGTCGTCACGAAGTCTCGAGTGCAAAGAGAAGCGAGATCCGACTGGTCACGTGCCCTGAGGTTCCCAAGGAGTAGAAGGTGTCGAAACCTCCCCCGTGACCGAGACCGAAGTGGAGTGACGACTACCTCGCCGAGAGACAACTGATACCGTTCTTTAGGTTCGACCTCAAGAGGTAGATGGGTCGGGGGGTCCACAGGTGCCGGCACCACCTCGGGATGTTGAGGTAGGACTGGTGAGTGTGGTGGGACCTCGTGAGTCTAACACGGAAGTACCACCTGTTGCTCCGGTAGATACTGTAGACAGCGGCGTTGGACCTGTAGCTCGCGGGCTGAATGTGGTTGGAGTTGGCGGAGTAGCCGGTCTAACAGAGGAGGTAGTGTCGGAGGGACGCGAAACTACCGCGGGAGTTGCACCTGGACTGGCTCAAGGTCTGGTTGGACCACGGGATGGGAGCGTAGGTGAAGGGGGACCGGTGGATACGTGGTCAGTAGAGACGTCTCTTCCGGATGGTGCTCGTCGACAGCCACCGTCTCTAGTGGTTACGGACGAAGCTCGGACGGTTGGTCTACCACTTCACACTAGGGGCGGTACCGTTCATGTACCGGACGACGGACGACATGGCACCTCTGCACCATGGGTTCCTACAGTTGCGGCGGTAGCGATGGTAGTTCTGGTTCGCATGGTAGGTCAAACACCTGACCACGGGGTGCCCGAAGTTCCAGCCATAGTTAATGGTCGGGGGGTGACACCACGGGCCCCCTCTGGACCGGTTCCACGTCGCACGACACACGTACGACTCGTTGTGCTGGCGGTAGCGACTCCGGACCCGGGCGGACCTGGTGTTCAAACTAGACTACATACGGTTCTCCCGCAAACACGTGACCATACACCCGCTCCCGTACCTCCTCCCACTCAAGAGACTCCGGGCCCTCCTATACCGACGGGACCTCTTCCTAATACTCCTCCACCCGTACCTATCACACCTCCCCCTCCCTCTTCTCCTTCTCCCCCNCGGACCCGGGCGGACCTGGTGTTCAAACTGGACTACATACGGTTCTCCCGCAAACACGTGACCATACACCCGCTCCCGTACCTCCTCCCACTCAAGAGACTCCGGGCCCTCCTATACCGACGGGACCTCTTCCTAATACTCCTCCACCCGTACCTATCACACCTCCCCCTCCCTCTTCTCCTTCTCCCCCTGCTTATGATCGTCTTAGGAAACACAGACAGGATTTATTTCACGACACCGGAGTAACAGAGGGTTTACAGAAAAAGAGAACCCTTTTGGTGACCCCCACCCAAGGAAGTATTCTTTATTCTTCCGATCATAGAATCGGACCCAAGGGGTCTTTCGTCTAGACTGAAGTCTAAAGTAAGGTCCCTCGTCTTACTTCCGACTACACCCATTTCGTCTCTTCCTCCTTCTTAAGTAGGACCTCTCCTACATCGTCCTATTTACCGTTGAATCTTGGTAAGGAACCCTCTGACCCGTCCTCTCCTCCACTCCCACCCCTTAAAGATATGACCGAGGTAAGAACGGAACCAATTTGGAAGGGGTGTAGTTCGTAATTGAGTGGAGATGGAGGTCCAGCGTGTGTGAACCCGCCTTCCCGTTGTCCCTTCTGGACCCCCGTCCTCCGCTCCGCGACAATTCAACACTTCGACCAGACTCGGTGTGTCCCGACGTTGTTCTCGGACCAGTTCCGGTCCTCTAAACTGTACCACAGACTATCTCGACCACGAGTGATCGCGGTGAGGACAGGAGAAGTCCGTCCCCCAAACTCACTTCTCTCCATCTCAGGTCTTCGACCGTAACTCTGTCTTACCACCGTATCGCCGTCGTTGGCACCTCGTTACCGATCCCCAGTTCCCCCTTGGATGGGGGTCCTTTACTGGTAGAGTGAGTGGTGAAAAGCTATTTCTGTTTGTTGGACAGAAGTTTGGATACGGTGTTCGTGTTGAAGGTTGGCCTGCTGCCGGGGTTTTAGGAACACACATCTAAAAGACATTACGGAAGACCCCACCTCCCTACCAAACTGATGACTTCCAGATCTCGTTCCCGTTAGGGGTGGGGATGACGTCGGGGTCTCTATGTCACGGATCACAACAGGAACCGTGACAGGAGGGACGTCGGAGGGAAAGGGTCCGAACCTACGACCGTTCCTTTAGGGTTTCAGTCGTTTCGGTCCTTCGACGATAGTGGGAATCCCGACCTTCTCAGTTCCATACTCTACTACTACGGTCTCGAAACCTCGACTCTAGTGGTCCACTGTAGACCTCGGTGTCATCTCGATGGGTCTCCCTCGTCCTCGCCCTTCCTCCCTCCCCACAAACAGTCCCAGAAGGGACCACCTGAATCTGCCATTTCTTATGTGGACGTTACGTCCTCTGTGCCCAAACTAGGGACCCAGTCCTTCTATGGGACTTCTTCCTTTACCGATGGGTGAGGTCATAAGAACGGACCTCTTAAGGTACCTGTCTCCTCGGACCGCCCGATGTTAGGGACCCCAACGTTTGTCATCCTGACGACGACGACGACGATTCAGTGAAGTCAGCACAGGCTGAGACACGCTGGGGTATCCGGTACGGACTCGTTTATTGTGATATGATATGGTCTCGGCACGTCCTCTGTGTCGTAGTGGACTCAATGAAAGACTAAAACTCTCTTTCTCTTTATTTGACCGAAGCGGAAAGGAATTTGGGAGTTAGAGGTCGGTCACCAAGGGTGACCCACTTGCCTCTGTGTGTGATCGACCATTCTCTCCTGGATCCCTTTTCCTCCACGTCGGACACTCTATGTTTGGTCCCGTCCTTTCCACCCACTAAGGTCTTACTCCACTTATTTTGTGAATGGAGGTGTGTGGACGTGGACCCGGATCGGGTCCTCCGGTGAGTCCATTTTGACCTTTCCCTCACCGAGGAGGGGAAGGGGTATACCAGGGGGAGTGGACAGGGACAGTGAGAACAGAGAACAGAGTTGTTAATAAAACATTAATCTCCTACCTCACCACCGTGGTGCTACCACTCTTCAAATCTCCTCTTTTGTCCGTGTGGGTCGGGTTGTCAAAGGAGGGAGATAAAACGTTACTAAAAGAGTCTCTGTCTTTCCTAAGAGTCACGGAGAGACTCCTAAAGTCGACTGTCCATTTGAGAGAGGACCCTTCTGTGTCCGGACGTTAACACACATATAAACACGCTGCCCGAAGCCTCTTAGTAAATTAATAAGACTTTAGGTAAAACCGACTTATCGATCGAGTCGATATAGGAGGTTAGACGAAAATAACTAAAAAAAAGAGGAGATTTTCCCGACTTAAAGTTTAGAGATAGGACACAGAAAGATAGTTGACCTAAGTTTGAACCCCTCCCTTCTCCCCAATAAACTCCTCGAAAATTTTGGGTTCTTTTTAACAACAACAAATAATTCGTGGATGATATATGATCCGGGGTGTAAGTATGATAGAAGAACTAAAAAAATTAATTACTTAAAAATAACCGGTAGGGAGTTCCGACTACCCTAGAATCAAGGGACTGGTCCCTAACTTGGACACGGGGACGTCATCTTCGTACCTTAAGATTGGTACCCTAGTGGTTCCTTACGGGTTACGATGGAAGAAATTAGGACGACGACGACGACGATACAGCGAAGTCAGTACAGGCTGAGACACGCTGGGGTATCTGTCGTCGGGTGGTCCGAGGAGACAGGGACCCTAAGAGGTCCGTTCTTGTGACCTCACCCAACGGTAAAGGAAGAGGTTACGTACTTTCACTTTTCACTTTCACTTCAGCGAGTCAGCACAGGCTGAGAAGAGTTGGGGTACCTGACGTCGGAAGGTCCGAGAAGGCAGGTACCCTAAGAGGTCCGTTCTCATGACCTCACCCTACGGTAACGGAAGACTCCATTTATATTAATAACATGGGTGACCTGACCTTCCAGGTACCCTTGTTCTGGATAAGAAGAGAGTCCTAGGTCTTACGACGGACTGTGTATAATCTAAGAGTTTAGACAAATTACTTACGGAGAAAATATCTACACCACTGTGTCCGAACCTCTTCAGTGCACTGAACGTGTTCCGATGAGTCGCTCCTTCACCTCCTCGACCCTAACTTTGGACCCAGTCAGACCGGTTTTGACGACGGAGGAGAAGGAGCCACAAGAGAGGAGGGTGGACGTTATCTAGCCCCGTGGGGAGGTCTGCAGTGGAGCAGATCTGGACGGTCCAGGGGCCACGGGTCTGCCACTGAGTCAACGGAGCTTCCGTCCCTCCCCCACTGCGAACTGTGAGGGAACCGGTCCGTGACACCCTCTCCCGACCCCCCCGGCCACGTCCCTGAGTCGAAGGTCCCGACTTGTTCCCGGTTCCGCAGAGACCCCGGTTCGAAGTTTTCGAGGGGTGTTGACTGGAGGTTATCCACTCCTTTCCGGGACTCTTTCCACTCCAGAAGTGGACCGTTGTACCGACCCGTAGGTGTCTCCACCGGTCCGAGGGGAGGACTACCGACATGGTCGGTCGGGTGAGACCCATCAACCTCCTAGTGGAGGAGAGCCTAGACCACTCCGGAGGGTCAATCATTGAGACACCCGTTCGAGACCGTCCGAATCCAACCCGACCCACACCCACACCCACACCCTCCACCGTTGGGTCTAGAGGTACCCCATCGACCCTCACGGGTAGATCGGGCCGAGGACTCCTGAGGGAGTCACATCCCCTTACGAAAGTAGGGGCTCCGAAGATTTCGGTCCCATGTTAATGGAGGACGTCCGTCTGTGTTCTCTGTCTCGGGGTTGAAACCTAAGGTGGGTTATGTAAAGGAGGGAATGGAGACTACTCAGTCCTTGTACGGACGGAGGTTTCAACGTAAGGGAAGATCGGAGGGAGGGGAAGAACGGACAACGGTAAGGAAGGTCAAATCCGGTGTCAGTGGGTCCTGGACAGGTCGAGACTCCGGAGAGGAAGGAGATGTCGGAGAGAGAAGACAGAGACAACGAGTCCGCTATGAAGCGTACGTAACGGAACGTCGCATCGTGAGTCGAGGAAAGACTATAGGGTAAAGGGGTTGATCTAAAATTTTCTAATGTACGCATAAACTGGTCAATAATACATGTGTGTGAAGTCTTAAGTTTTCCATGGTTTCTCTAACTGTTTGTCGTTTTTATTCAGGAGAAGTAAATCAGGGGAGAACCGTCGGTAGTAACGAGTACAAAAAACAATAATATCATAAAGGAAGGTCTGACGACTTCACACGTGTGATTACATATGATTACACACATGTGTAAATTTATATGAAACGAGATGTAGAACAAAAAGGTGAATTGTTATTGTATCGTAGTGTATATCTATACGGAGTAAGAAAACCACTGTTATATCATAAGGTATCACGTAACATAGTAATGAATGAATTGGTCAGACGATAATTACCACCATCATAAATCCAATAAAGATTAAGAAACGATAACTTTTCTTACGACGTTGTGAACGTGTATGAAAAAACGTATATACATGTTGATGTCTAATGATATTAACCATAATGACCCAGTTTCCCGTGTGTAGAAATTAAAACTTTATATGGAGTGTGACGAGAGAAATTTTCAATAGGTTTAATGGGGAGGGTGATGGTTACATACTCTGGTGGACACGAGTGTCGGAACGGGTATAATGTGTGTGGAAAACTAGACGTAGTTAGTAGACTCTTCACTTTCATAAAAGAACGTCGAAAGGAAATATCAAGAGAATGATACTTACTCTAACTTGTCGAAAGGTATAAATTTTCGGTCATGAAAGAGAAGACACTTGACAGGAAAGACACGGGAAACGGGTAAATTTTTAATGTAACGAGCAGAAACGAGTATTCAAACAACCTTAGGAACACTTGTTTCCTTTAATTGGGAAACGAACGATGAACACAAGGTGTATTAAGAGGAGTCGACAGTAACCGGACACGGGGTTGTTCCAAAAGTAAAGGGAGTCATGTCCCTGACTTTGAATTTAGAGAAATATAAGGATCAGAATTGTATTATGGTGTATGTACCATTCACGATCTGTTTTGAGACAACTCTATTTTCTTCATTTTTCTTTCTCTAAACCTTCTGAAACCTAACTGGATTTGATTAGTTCTTTTCGATACTGTTTGGATCTGTCGTACAATTTTTCGTCCGTGTAATGAAACGGTTGTTTCCAGGTAGATCAGTGTTGATACCAAAAAGGTCATCAGTACATACCTACACTCTCAACCTGAGATTTCTTTCGACTCGTGGCTTCTTGACTACGGAAACTTGACACCTCTTCTGAGAACGCTCAGGGAACCTGACGTTCCTCTAGTTTGATCAGTTAGGATTTCCTTTAGTCAGGACTTATAAGTGACCTTCCTGACTACGACTTCGACTTTGATATTATGAAACCGGTGGACTACACTTCTTGACTGGATAAACTTTTCTAAGACTACGACCCTTTCTAAAAATTTTTCGTCCTCCTCTACCCCTGCTGTCTCCTACTCTACCAACCTACCGTAGTGGTTGAGCTACCTGAACTCAAACTCGTTCGAGACCCTCAGCCACTACCTGTCCCTTCGGACCGTACGACGTCAGGTACCCCAACGTTTCTCAACCTGTGTTGACTCACTGACTTGACTGACTTGGATTAACTAAGGAAGGAGAATATGGTTCCAGTCAGTTCTGACCTTTGTCATCTTTGAAACCGTTTTATTTTTTTGTTTGTTTGTCCTTTAGTAGGTGGGTTAGGGTGGGAGTGGGTTGTGTGTGTGTGTGTGTGTGTGTGTGTGTGTTGACCTCTCTATGACCCATCGTATGTCTTAGCTATGTTCCCGACGGTTTGTTCTGAGACGTTTGTCCATGTCAGTTCCAGTCCCGTACCCTGTCTAACGGATTTTCTGGGGACAGGGGAGGTAAGTGACGTCTCTCCGGAGGAGGGTGGGTCCGTAACTCCAACTGTAAGGGAGGAGGTCTGTGATCTCCGGTGACGACCGAGACGGCGGTGGCGACATCTTTACTTAAGAGTTGACGGGGACGGAGAGACACTGAACAAGGTCTAAGGTCTAAGGGTCAACCGGGAGGGCTGACCGTCTTACAGACCGAAAACGGACGTGGGAACCTCGGTCCCTCAGACCCTCTCGTTCAAAGCCCAGAACACCGTCCATCACCGGACGAAGGGTAGTTTCGGATGTGTCACCCTTAAGCGGTCCACATCCATCCATCCTCCGAGTCTCAGACTCGTCGGTCCTTTTGGCCTGTTTACGTGAGGTCCGGGACGAAAGTACAGACCGAGTTCGGGAAGAGAAACTACTTTCGTAAAGACCCAGTGGGTCGAATTTTATGACCTAAGGGTATCGGTAATAACAAGTCGACCATTACTACGGTCTCAAAAACATGATTCTCGGACACGACACACGAATCATCACAGACTGAGAAACGCTGGGGTACCTGACATATTGGACGGTCGAGGAGACAGATACCTTAAAAGGTCCGTTCTTATGACCTCACCCAACGGTAAAGGATGAGGTCTCCTAGAAGGGTTGGGTCCCTAGTTTGGACGTAGAGAACACAGAGGACGTAAACTTCCACCTAAGAAAGGGTGAACATGGTGGATAAGTGCTATGGAGTACACTGAAAGTTTCTCGGGATCCGTAATGGACATAAATCCCTCCTTTTTTGCTCAGGAATCTTCAAAAGGACAGTGTGTCATCGTGGTCCAACGTTTGGGTCCAGACAGACAAAGGTTTCGGAACTCCAAAGGGTCACCAGATATGACGACCCGACCATAGAATCCAACCTCGAGACACTTCAATCCCTGACCCGGTGTCAGAAGAAAAATGTAGGACTGTCGTAGATGTTATATATTCTACGAGTTAATTACAAACACCTAACCGGACCTATCGTTCACCTTCGGTCAAGATCTTCCAAGAGAGTTAAAGGGTACTCCGGTACCCGATCTTTAGTGAAAATTCACCTTCTCCAGATAAGTCCTAGTCAAACCTTTCTTTTTGGAGCTTAGACCCCTTAAAGGAGAGAAAGACGGGGGGTGGGGTTTACACAGTTTACACAGTATTGTTGTACAAGGGTAGACAAGTAATAAATTAGTAGGTTGCCTAATAAAAACTTAGGGTGATTGACAGGAATTATGAGATCACTCTCTCTCTTTTTTTTTCCTGTATTAGAGACGGGAGGCTTTAACTGTAAGATCACCCCCTCCACTTATAGTCAGTTTATTTGTTTACGATTAGACATAGACACTGGTCACACTCCTTTATACGGTTCTTCTCGACACTCTCCGTCCAGACTGGATGAGTCCCTTTAGTCCGCCGGAGAAAACTGCTACCCCGACCTCGTCCCTAGACTTTCTTTCTCCTCCTAAATCCGGCGCTCCTCTCAGACACTCGGGAACTCCACTGCTAAAAGGGGCCCAGTGGCTCGGACAGACATCCTTCCGGTGTCTCCCCGGTCCCCGACCCGCCGAACAAATAACCGCTTACGCAGTGCGAACTTACCTTGGACGGCGACAGAGGGTCCAGGGTAGACCCCTACTGCAACAGGACCACGTTCGGGTTTTATCGGCCGAGGCGGAGGTAGAGGGCCGTCGGGGACGTCGTCGTGCGGGGGGTCAGGTGGGGGCTCCACTGTCCGGCTCGGCCGGAGGAGACCCAGAGATCATCAAAGGCACGGCGACTGCGTGCGAACGCGCGTGTCGACCCGGCCGGCGCAGGATGCGTCGTCGGCGCTCGGGCCGTCGGCCACGGTCTGCCAAGGGCCTCCCCCCGTCCCCGCCCCGCGACGTCCTCCGGTCCCTGAGGACCGCCTCCTCCACGCCCGCCCCCCGGGGCCAGTCCGACCCCCCGGGAACCGCAAACGACCGACGCTATCCCGCGGGGCTGAGACTCAGGGCTCTATCAGCCACCGTGGGCGGACGGTCCCCGGCTATTCCGACGGCCTCCCTCAGATCAGTGGCCGGCGCTCCTCTCGGCCGCCCGAGACGACGGGGGACGCCCCCAGAGGTCGGGGTCCCTCCCCGAGAGCCAAGAAAGCCCAGACTGAGATGGAAGAGATGGGGCGTCGGGGGTTCCTCTGGGCGGACTGCTGATTGCTCAACGGTACCGTAGGATGATGCTCTAGGATCTGCATGGCGCTTCACGCAGGCGACTACTGTAGTTTTTCCGCATTCACGGAGGCGGCACGTAGTCTTTCGGTGAGTGGGGTGGGGTGGGGCGGTGGTGGTGGGACCCCGGGAAGTCTCCGTCACGCCTCTCTCGGTCCAGGAATCTTTTCTGACCCCACCCCACCCTCCGAAGGAGTCTCTCACTGGGGGACGTGCCTCCTTCCTTTGGAGACCTACCTATCCCCTTTTACACATCGCTCTTCTAGACAAATGCTCGACGTCACACCCGAGAAAAAGGTCACGTGGGAGGGCAGGAAAGAAAGGGAGTCAGAAGTGAGGATGGGGTAGGGGGTCGGAGAATTCACACCCTAAAGACTCGTACGTCACGTCTGTACGAGTTCGTGACTCTGGTCCTCCCTGGTCGCCAGGGGCATGGGACGTACCTGTGTACATGGATGGCAGGAAACGTTGGGGTCTGGGTCGATCGAGGTTCCTCCCCAATCCCGACCCTGAAAGAGTGAGAGTCCAATAGCAGACGACTATGTCATACATCAGGATCGTGACCGACGTCTCACCTCTCTCTCCCTGAGGTGATTTTGTGACGACGTCTCCGTCGGGATCGCCGACCCTGACTGGGCCTAGACTCACCACCTTCCCGATACCACCTGATTGTCCTTTACCCAGTAACACAAAGGACCACCCTTCACGGACGGAAACAGGGGACTGGTAGGGGAGACTTGGGTGAAGGACGTCCATATCCTTCTTCCGTAATGTCACCGTGGGTCTGTTCTTGGGTCTATTATTTCTCAAACGACTCTTCTTCAAGTTCCTCCACCGGCTCCGCATACTTCACGACAGACTGTCATTCCCGGTCCCAGTCCCCAGTCCCGTCCGGTCGTGGACAGTGAGGTTGAAGTACGGGTAGTGTAACGAAGGGTTTCGGTACGACGGTGGTGGGAGTAGCGGAGGTACGGAGAAAGTTGGACCGTTAATTCACGAGGAGAGAGTGTCCCTGAGACCTTAAGAAACAAAGTTAAGTCTCCTCGTGGATGACACACGGTTCGTGGGAAAAAAAAAAGGGGAATAGGGGGCAGAGTCACAGACAAGGGGTCCCAGACTATCAACACCGTATCCAGGACTATTCCCCTTCCTTCGTTCCGTCCCTTGGTTCCATACGACTCGGAAGAGACTCGGTCCGGAATCCCCACATTAGAGGTACTCAGAAGTATCAGTAAGAAGTTCTGTCCTAAATAGTAGGGTAAACAGTCTGTTCTTTTGACTCCGACTCTCTTCACTCATTGAACGAGTTCCTTATACTGAGGTCCAGAAAGTAAGTAATTAAGTTTTTTATAAGTGACTCATGAATTCCACGGTCCGAGAACAACCCGTCTCCTTGTCACTTCCTGTTTGTCCGATACAGGAACGGGACTACCCAAACAGTGTCAGACCAGTCCTTCCTACCTGCAATTGGTTCATTTACGTCTCTGTGCCAATGCGATTTCCTTATTATCCCACTACACTATCCCTTATCCCTTAGTGTCCGTGGTTGAAAACAATCCATCAGTGTCTTCCAGAGAGACACTGTAAATCCAATTTCGGGACTAATTACTATTGTGTCATTAGCAATCAATTGTAAATACTTCGTCACTCACAGTCCCTGACACGATCCGTCAAATCTACCTAATAGAGTAAATTAGGAACGTCGATACTCCAGCCACAACAATAACACAGGTAATATGTCTACCCTTCCTAGGGAACACACTTCCCGACTCGACGACGATTTTGGTACCGGTACAAGTACAGGGGACAAGTGGGAGGACGGGGGGTTCACAGTCAGAGACCTGTCAGAAGTCTCCCCGGATCGGACCTTCAACCCCCTCACCACCGGCAGTAGGGTCTCCCTCCCTTTTTACTAGGTCAGAGAGAAAAGTCTCGCATTCGCACTCTAGATGCTGGAGATACCGGCCCTTCCCGACTGACCCCGTCCATCCACCTCACCCCTGTGGGGCCCTGTCTTCACCCAGTCCCTCCTCGTCCCTCCGGTCAGAAGACGTCACCTAAGAACGAGAGTGAGGTCCGAGGACCTCAGAGGCTCGGAGCCCACCCCAGGGGAGTGAGTCCCGTTCCACGGACGGGACTCGGGGGAGGGGTACGACGGAAAGGAGGTCCTTGGCCGGGCAGAGCTCGCCTTCGACCATCACCGCCCGGACCGAAGTGGAAGTGGAAGGCGTCGGGTCTCCTCCAGAAGGCCCTCAAGAAGCCCTCGCCTCTGGGAAAACGTCTCGAGAAACCACTCACCTGAACCACCCGCAGACTGCTCGACCTGAAGAGAGAGGTCCGGACGGGAGGTAGTCGGTCCTCCGGAATCCGTCCTCCGACTCTCCCTTTGTCTTAAGGTGTCTGTCTTCTGAAACACCCCCACCTAGGTTCACTCGTGACCCTGTCTTGGAGTGTGTACGGTCTTGGGTGCACTGGGATATCACTGTGAAGTCTCTGAGCGGAATGCATTTACTAGTGTTGTCATTAAGTAACAATTTGGAGGTGTCACTGTCGGTACTTTCGTTCTGAGTCTCGTAGTACCCTGGTCACTATTACGGCAATGTTTGTTGTTGTCTGCGATGGACAAACTTACCTATTGAAATAGGGGTGAATCTCTACTCTCTTGACTCCGTGTAAGTTTGTTGAACGAATCTCAGTGTGTCGTCTACCGTCTCGCCTCTGAACATCGACACAGACGGACTGTAGTGTGGTCCGAATACGGATTTTGACTTCCTCTACAAGGAAGACGGGCAGAAGGAAATAAATGTCACCGGTGTTAACTGGTCCCTTGAAATAGTATATATTATGATTTTTACTTAAACTAAATATCTAGTCAGGTTCGACTTTACATGGGTCAACGAATCGTCGAAGATAAAGTTCTGATTCTAATTCGTCCCAAGTCCCAGAAGAAGAAAACCTCTTCCTTTACCGTGGGGTGAGGTCATGAGGACGGACCACTTAGGGTCCCTGCCCCCTCGGACCACCCGACGGGAGATACCCCAGTGTGTCTCAGCCTGTGCTGACTTCACTGAATCGTCGTCGTCGTCGTCGTCGTCCCAGAAGAAACCACCAGGTCACCGAATTCTGAGTCACGAGGGTTACGTCCCCTGACCCCAAGTTAGGGACCAGTCCCTTGATCTAGGGTGTACGGTATTGAATGTGGGTCACGTCTGTTTATTTATAATTTTTTTTATTATTATTCTCGTCCCAAGTGTGTAAGACCCCCCGTCCCCTCCTAGAAAAGTGGTCTACTACCAAGTAGACGAATGAGTAACGTCTACTGGACCCGGGGAAGAGTCTCGAAGTTTTGGCCCCAAGGGCTGTGAGCCCGGGAAAGAAGTGGAAGAGAAGGAGGAAGGGACCCGTGAGACCATTCACGGTAAGAAAGGGTACGGACGTTTGCAAACCTCAGGACCTCGGGGAGTGGAGTCGAGCAACAAGAGGGTGCGGAAGAGAGAGTACAGAGGTCTCGGGACGGAGTGTCTCCAAGGGCCGGGAAACACTCGTGTCGGACGGACGGCCCACGTCGGAGACAGATTACGGGGGAGGAGGGGGTGGGGGGAATAGGGCTACGGTCTAAAGAGGAGGAGCAGAAAGAGGAAGTCAGGACCCCGACCACGAAAAGCGAGGCAGAGATGCAGGTGGTGGAAACAGGTTCCTGCGGCGTAGTGGTGTGCGTCCACTCCCGAAGAAGACCCTGGTACGGTCCCGACGTCCCACTTCACCGTCACCCCCCCGGACGTCTGCTGAGCTCTCCGTCGAGGGACTCCCGTCTCGGGTCATACAGAACAGGTCACGTCGCGCCTCGGGCCTGTCTGAGGGCGTCCTAAGTCCGGGCGGACGGGTCACTTGCTACGACAGAGGGTGTCCTAATACCTCTTGCCCGTCCTTGCCCATCTTCACCTCCTCCTACCCGTCGACTTCAGCCAGTGCTAGTTACCACTCCTTCCCGGGTCGGTGGTTAGGGATCGTCCTTCGGGCCCCGGGGTCTCGGGGGAGGGGTTGGATGAGGAGAGACTTGAGGGGACCCGGTCCCTCCGGTCTGACCGTCCTAGTCTCTACCACTAGACCCCCTTCCCCACCCCCACGGCCCTGTGTCTTAGTACCCAAGAGTCTCCCGGGCGATCGGTGGTAACAGTACTCAACCCTACGGACCTCAAACGTCTCGTGCACTGATCAAAGTTTCGGGAACGTGTGTGTGGTGGTATAGGGGTCATAAGAATGTTCTTGGTCCCCTTTCGTCCCGTCAAACGTGAGCGGGATGAAAACTAAACGTCTCTGCCTGGGACTCGTATCGATTTGCCAGGATTGAGGACCCATCGGGGTGCGGGTTCCGAAACTGGATGAATCACTTCCCACTTCGGTCCTTACTATGATGTCCTACGTCCCAAGGACCCCGACTGGAGAAGAAGGGTGTTACGGTGCGCCATGTCCTACCAGTGGGAAACCACGGGCGACTGAGACCCTCGAGACACACGATTATTCCTGTGAAGCATTCGACAGAATAAATTAGTGACCTTGGTAAACTGTCACATCCGTGAGAACAGTAAGGGTAAAATACTTACTCCTTTCCCTCCGAATCCCTCTAACTCATTAAACAGGTTTCTCTGTCGAACATGAACGACTTCGACTTATTGACCGGTACGAGTATTGGTACATCCAAAGTTTTACGTACGTGGGGGTGAAGGTTTCCTCCCCGACTCTCACCGATCTCACGTACTCCGGTGGACCGTCCGAAGGGCTCCGGACCTAGTTTCCCGGAGTACCACCGGCACTGAGGACGTCCATAGGGTCTGCTGGACCGGGACCCGAACCTCGACTCGGCAGCACTCGTCGTCGTCAGACAGTGGAGGTCCAGTCCCCGGTGCGTCCAGGCCGTCTGGGGACACAGTGCTGGGGAGCTGCCGTCGGAGAGACTCCTCCTACTCCTGGACGTCGAACGGTACCGGATGTCGGACAGTCTCTACCTCCGTAGACCCTTCTTTGGCCGTCCACCCGCCCCCCGTGTCGCTGCTGCCGTCCCCGTCGGGTTCCGGGTCTTGGTGCTAGGTCCGCACGCCCTCGGGGTACTCCCACGTTCCCCACTGTATCGGTTCGGGTCGGGGAGAGGCCTCCTCTTCCGGTGAGCGACGGAGTAGGAGACTAGTGGTCCGGGTCGGGTGGGCTAAGCCCCCCTGACCCTCAGGACCAGTCTCTTCCCGTACCGGACTCAACGTCCTCGGGGAGAGGTGGAGCCGCGAGGGAGGGGTCCAGGTGGGGAGGGAGGTCGCACCTAAACGACACGAGTCGGGTGCCGACTATCCAGGGACCACTTCAGGTCGCACCCCCCTGGAGTCCCGTCGCCCTCCCGGACTCCTCGGTCCTACTTGAATTAAGAATAATCTGCCCCTCAAAGATTCCCCGTAATCACCGAACCCAACCCGGAAAGTACGGGTCCGGAAGACGGTGGACACAACGACTTACTACAGTTCCTTCCTCCTGAACCGGACTCCAAGAGACTCGGTCTCACCCGTCGGTGTCGAGAGGACCAGCCGACGTCTGTGGGGGTGGGGCCAAAGGCACGCGTCACAACTCGAGACTGCAGAGACAACGAAGGGAGGACCACGACGAAGAGGAGGGAGCGTGAGAAGAGAGACGTTAAGGGGCGCCCGATGTAGCGAACGAAAGTGACGGAGGACGGACCGACCCTGAGGGAAGAAGGAAAAGGGGTCTTTCGGAGAAACACCGCTCCTTCTACGACACCGGGCATCCCGGTATTCCAGAAGGCCCCTCCGATCGACCCACCCCGCCCTCGGAGAGCCGGGCAGGTCTAAGTCTTGGCCTCGGATGAGGAGGAGGGAAGGAGAACGACGGAGTCGGACGGGGGTCGGAGGCCTGATCGGTCTCCACTCCGGCCGATTGGGACCTCTCCCCCCTATCCCGGTCCCACGGGGTCCTCCCTCCAGATCCTCCCTGGCGTAGGGTAGGAGGGCGTGGTACGTAGTCCCGAGTCCCTCTCCGGTGTCCCGATCGGGTCCCGACGTACGAATCGAGACGGGAGGTGCCGAACGCCGACTAGGAGAGAGGACAGTGGGGTGGGGGCGAGAGAGGGGTCTACACAAGACTCGACCTACAGGCCCTGGGTCTCAACGACGTGTCAAGGTTGTCCTGTCGCGGGTTGGGACACGTGACCCTCCCTGGGAGGTAGGGAGACCGAGTGGGCACGACTCGTATCTCGACCCGGACCCACCACCCGCCCCCGGCCCACCCTCCATCCGAATCGGACATTTACGAAGGGTCCCACAAACCACGACAAAGGACCCCTGATGTTCAGGGTCTTACGTTGCGTGGAGCGGAGGAAAGACAATCTAGTACGAACCTCCTTCACCACGCGTCAATTGCCTCGACACGTAGAACCCTATACATCAAGGTCGAGACCAGCCGGACAATTGAGCAGCACTCTACCCCTGTAGAACAGTAAACTAAACAGGGACCGTCCCCACCGTTCTTACACCTACTTCCCCCTTACACTCGAAGCAAAGGGGACTATGGAGAACGATCGCGACCCCAATCTCACATGTTTAGTTCCGGGGCTCCGTAGACCCTCTCCAATAAAAGGACACCCGTCAGGACCCCAGACTCTTACTCGGTCCCGCCTAACCGACTCGTCCCGCACCAGAGTTCTCCCGACTACCCGTACCCGACCACTCTCGAACCTTCCACCTTCCGGTGGGATCGCGAGACCCCACACACTCACACACACACACACACCGACCTTAGTCGCACACTACCCACGAGGCCCGTACGGCGACGAACATACCGAGGAAACCGGAGACTGGGACGACGGGTAAGAAAGAGAGGTTGTGGTGTCTTTGACGGAGAGGAGGAGGGAGGGACCCCTCGGGCCACCGGCCCCTCCCTTCACCACCTCGACCCCACAACGGTCGGGGACACGGTAACTCAGAGTCACTGGATAGTTTCGGTCGACCCGACTCGAGTCTGGTTCTCCCTTTGTGACCTTCAGTTATTTCGACTCAAAGCTCTCGAATCACCACACGACACAGGACACACGAAGGAAGGGCGGTCGGTTGGGACACCCCGGTCGCCCACTGTGTGGAGGGAAATAAAGAGTCCGTAGGTCTCCAGCGTTCGGAAGGGTCGACTGTCGTCTTCAGGGGAGAAACTGGTCCGCCGGGAGGGGATTATACCACACCTTAGGGTCCGACACGAGTGTACGGAGTGGAGACCCCCGGGGGGGCGTGACCCGAAAGTGTCCGTCGATAACAAGAGGTTTACGTCCTGGGGTGGTGGGTTGATGACGTCCCAGACGTTCGTGTCGATCCTGGTCTCGACTGACCTGACTTTGGACTCCGGTTGTCTTTCGGTCTTTGCACCACTTTGTGGAGATTTTTGGAGGAGGACTCCGGGTCTCTGATTCGTGGTGGAGGTGTCCAGGAGAATCGAATACCGATCGTGGGTCCCAGTCTTCGGACGGAGAGAGTGTACCTCATCGTATTCAGACGGGGTGCGTCCCAGGTCCCAGGTCCCTCCACTTTTGATCCATGGAGAGGGTAGGACAGAGAAGTCTGTGGACGTCTCTCCGGGAGAGTCGGTGCCCTGTTCGTGAAAAGGTAGTAGAACGTCCCGTCACACCAAGCGGAGGTTGAGAGAGAAGGTAAGCCCCCATTCGTGACCCGAAGTAGGAGTTATCGGTTTCCTGGATATAACATAAAAGGAGTTTTGTTCCTTCGTCGTACGGGACTTTCCTTAAAGTTCGGAGGCAGAACTCTCTCTCTCTCTCTCTTAGACAACCTTCAAAGACGGGTGAAGGTCGGAAATGCTACTGGTTGTCACCACAACTCGACGTCGTCTCGTGTCTACTCCCCACCCCCCGGTGTCCAGGTGTGTGACAGGGAAGTAAGAGACTCGTCCTGTCCACCATGAACGGGTAGAAACTACACCCCCGGACTCGGAACCCGAAGGGACCTCTGAGTCTACCATTTCTTAGAACGGACGTTACGTCCTCTGTGCCCAAACTAGGGACCCAGTCCTTCTAGGGGACCTCCTCCTTTACCGTTGGGTGAGGTCATAAGAACGGACCTTTTAGGGTACCTGTCTCCTTGGACCACCCGATGTCAGGTACCCCCGCGTTTCTCGACCTTTCCTGACTCACTGGTTGTGAAAGTGAAAGACTCGGAACCGTTCCACTCCACCGGGATTAATTAAGGACTCATCGAGGTCCGAGTTCCGAGAAAAACGGAGTAAAGATACATATGGTGACAACAGGTTCCTTGTACACCTACCTCAGAGGAGTCCGGTGTGTCTCACCCCCGTAAGACCCCCTTACCCCTCTTTCACGGGAAACGGGGGTCCACTTACTTACAACACTGTAGAGTGTCCGGATAGACACTCAGAAATGGTTTCAAATCGATTAAGACGAATTCGACACCACTCGTGAACCGGACATAGTGGAGTAAATCAGGATTGGAGGCAGGACGCACTACATATAATAAGGACTCCGGTTTTCCACGCTTCGACGACGGGATCTTGATTCTCCCCTACGTCGTTTCTCCGATTCGCACGGACACAACCTTAGGGTTAAGGTGGTGAATTGATCAGCACCATGGAGTCCGTTCAAGACACGTCAGAGAGACATTTTACCCCGATTATTAACCATCGTACAGGACTTCTAATTTGGTCAATTACCAACAGTTCGTGGAACCTCCGATAGTCTGTACATCCTTCATGTCGTATTTTTTGATGACGGACTAACAGTAAACGAAGGTACGTTCGGAACCTCTCGGACTGAGGTGGCGGGCCGAGAGGGCATTAACAGACGTAGAGGACTTTGCGTCGTCCCGGACGAGGTCCGACTCTGACCCCGACTTCGAACCTTCGTCTCGTCTCTTTGCGTATCCTCCAGACCCAACGTCGACGTGTGTGCTGTGTGATTGAAATAAGTGTAACTATGTTTTCATCTAAAAAGGTCTTTACAAGAGAACACGGTCCCCCTCGTTCAACTCACCGTGCACCGTCTTCCCACCCCCCTCCCCCGCCCTCCCCCGTCCTCCCCGTTCCCGGTGTCACACCCAGCACCTCCGTCCTGTCGCCCGTCGTCCCCGATCCCCTCGTCCTACTAGACCCGTACCACCGGGGAGACGGGGTAAGATCGGTGTAACCTACCGTCTCCCGCAGGTGTGTCTATATAACCCTCGTAGATCTCACCGTCCTTTAACCCCAGTCCCTTGAACCTGTCCTCCTCTAACACCCATCTTAAACCACGGGTACTGAAAGGAGAGGAAGACTGACCGACGGTCGAGGGGGTCCCCTGTGGCCCCCAAGGACATACGGGGTAGAACGAAGGGGAAGGAATGTGCGAGGAGAACCTTCCCCACCTGTATGGGTCCTCCCCGACTCAACCGCCCACACCGTCACTCTCGCTCACGTGTCTATCTACGAGTGCGTCCGTTCCTCCCCCACCTCCGACCCGACGGGTGGCTCCCCGGGGTCCCCAGAGTGACCCCGTTCCGGAACTCCTACCGTAAATGGAGGAGGCGGTGTCGACAGTCCCGTTTGAGTTTGACCAGGACCCCGTCCCATCTCCCTCTTTCCAGTACCCCTCCGGGCCGGAAACGAGGACGGGACCCTACCCAACCCCCCCGAAACCCCACCAGTGAACCCCCTCTTCCTCCCTCGGGAAGACCCCCTCTAAACCTCCGTCCGTCTGTCCTCTCCGTCCGGGGACGGTGAAAGGGACCCCTTTCCAGTACCGATCCCACCCATATCTCTCTTTGTCAGTGGAATCTCGCTTGTTCCGGTCCGGCGACCAGTGCCTGTACGAGGTCCCACCGTCGCTACAGTTAGAGGAAGTGAGGACCACCCCTCCCCACACCCCTGTCTCTACGAGTCTCCCACAGGTCTCCTCCCATCCTGGGTCTTTCGGATCCCGTAGAACCCTACCCTCCGAGTCTCCTGACCTATTTCGGACCCCCACACCACTGGACGGGAGGTGCTTGAGAACACTGGGGTCCCCGACCCCTCTGAGATTAGACCCCGACCCGACCCCTGCACCACCCCTCCCCGGAGTGGAAAGCGGTACGCCAAGTCATGGTACAGCTACTCCTACATTCAGGGACAGGACGGACGTGGCAGCGACGTCCTCCTCTCCCACTGTCCGACTCGACCCCTGGGTCGCTCTTCCCCCTCCCCTCCCCTGTACCTCCGAACCCCACCTCTGCGACCACCTCGGCAATCCCAATCGACGCCCCAACCTCCCGTACTCACTCGGCTCCTACTCCCTACCCCAGTACCGAGGACCCAGGACCCTTGACCCGGAACTCACCCCTCGGACCCTGAGTACCCCACAGAGAACCCGTCTCTCGGTTGACTTTTCCTCTCGGGACCGAGGTGGGACTCCACCTCCGTCACTCTTCCCTACCCTTATCGGTAAAGGTCGGTGACCGGTCCGAAAGGAAGTCGGTTGCAGAATACATTTACCGTTCTACCATTTATAAAAGTTGAAACACCCGGTGTATATCGGAGACAGCACACAAGAAAAAAAAGGAAGTTGATAAATCTTTACCCTTGTAATAAGAATCGAGTACCCGGTAATTCTTTTATCTACCATACGACTTAAACCGGGTACCCGACAACAAACGACCATAGTTCCCCTGTCCGTTTGTCGCACGAGCCCTCTACGTGTACCTCCCGTCCCGGTCTCTTCCCCACCCTTGGCGCTTCGACGGGGGAAGTCCCGGGAGATCGAACCCGGACCGGGTGGGGGTGGGGGGAGGTTAGGGTATGCGTGGACGTCACGTGTTACTACCCCGTCCTCGCCGGGGCCATCGTGAACAAGTGGAAGGACGTTGTTCTTTACCCGTACTCCGGTCCCCGTGGTCGTCTCCCCTTCCCCTTGACTCTGTGTGTGGACGCCCGGACAGAAGGAAAAGAGAGGTGTACGGGTCCCGGCTCCTCCCTTCTCCCGACCTGTCTCCTCAGCACCGACCTCCGGTTCTTGGTCTCTACCACACCCCCCGTGACCCGAACGGAACAGTGATACCCGGATCCGATACGTGGACCTTGTTGACTATTTAGTCAACCAGACTAAATAGTCTATTTTGGACTATTTAGTCTAGTTGACTATTTTTGGAAAGTTCGGAGTCAAAAGAATGGACATTTTGCCCCTACTATCATTATCATTGGAGGAAGAATCGCAAGAATAATGTACCTAATACTCTATTAGGTATATTTCCTGATTCACTATTTAGACCGTGTGTCGTCCACGAGTAATTTACTACCGTGATAATTTCTATTATACAGTATTATAATTGTCAGAGGGGACGGACTTCAAGTCCCTCCTATCCACAAGACCACTGAAGTTCCGACAGTCTCGTGTGATAACGAGACGGGGCCCACAAGGGGAGGGGTGGGCCCGAGGACACCAGGAGTGGTCGTCACTCCAGACCAACGTCGGGACCCGCGTTTCAAGGAGACCGCTCCCCTACTGTTGGGGAGTCGAGACTTATACGACGGCGGGTGACAGAGGGACCCATTCAGAATGGGGTCGTCCATTCGTGTCCACGAGACACTAACCCAGTATCAGTCTGACACCCAGGTGGACCTGGAGTCTGAGACGAAGAACCTGGTGTCGAGTCGTTCCCCGCCTACCCAAGAGGGAGAGAGCACCGGGTCAGATTGGACGGGAACAAGGAATAGTGTAAGGACTAAACTCTCAGTGAACGTCTGAGGACTATGAGGGTTTCCTGTTCCCGCTCCCTCTTGTAAAACTTCCCAATAATCTCGTAAAGTCTCCTCGAATCTTGAATCACCAAGGGGTCAGACCATGGGGGTCTGAATGACCCCGGTCCACTGAAACTTACCAAAAGATCCTCAGGTGTACTAAGGAATCGCATAGCCGACCATCTAGTCCCGACCCCAACTTGTCTTCAACAGTGCCACCGAGGGTTAGTCAATTATTATTACTGTTGTTTATCATGAATCTTAATTGTCTCGGAAACGATACACGACCCCGAAGGAACCATCGAGTCGACCATTTCTTAGGTGGACGTTACGTCCTCTGGGGTCAAGTTAAGGACCCAGTCCTTCTAGGTGACCTTTTCCCTATCCGATGGATGAGGTCATAAAAACCCGAAGGGACGACCGAGTCAATCATTTCTTAGGTGGACGTTACGTCCTCTGGACCTAAGATAGGGACTCAACCCTTCTAGGGAACCTCTTCCCTTTCCGATGGGTAAGGTCATAAGACCGGACCTCTTAGGGTACCTGATATATCAGGTCCCCCAGTGTTTGTCAACCTGTGCTGACTCGCTGAAAGTGAAAATGAAAACGATACATGGACCGTGAATTTCATCTAAAATATCTAAAGTACGATAACTGAAAACATTGTTAGGGAATTCCATACCCAGTAGTTAGAGTAAAGTGTCTATTCTTTTGTCTACCTCCAGTTCCTTGAACTAGTCTCAGTAAAAGATTCTGAAGTTTTAAATAAAACGGAAAGGAGACTACCTGGAAGTGGTTTTGTCATAAATAATTCGTCGTTAATTAAACAAGACACACAGATTCGGTTAACTCAAATGTATTAAGGTCGGACTTCGTTTCTTTGTATTGGAAAAGCGAATGGACACGTCAGAATTTTATCCAGGTACGTGAGTAAAATATTTCTAAAAATTTATACCTTTTGTTTTTTATGGGGACTATGGGGACTACCGTGGAAGTTCTTCGGCCATGGAGTCCAACGTACCTGGGGTCAATCTTTGGTAACAGGACTCCCAGTCTTTGATGGGGGTCCAAGGGTGGGGTCAAGACAAGGAGACGAAAGACGGGTCGTGGATCTCTGGAGTCTGACCGGACCGTTCCCCGTCTCTTCGTCTTCCTTCGACGTCACACCCACTCCAGGGACGGTACCGTCGTCCGAAGAGTCGGTGGTTAGACACCTCCCTTCCGTCCCCTGAGACCTCCGGACCTGTACCAAAATCGTAGACTTCTCCCGTTCAGGGGGACAACCAAAGGACAGGGTCGGGGGTGGACCAAGGTACTCAGGGGTTCTCAGGTCTCTAGGGGGGGTGAGGGAAACTATCGTAAACAGGGAAGGGACTTAGAGGGGTCGGGGTCGAGAGGGTCGCGGGAAGTCCCACCAGGGACCCGGTGTGCAGGAGTACAGGGTAGGTACGTCGCCGGTGTGGACGGTCACTAGTGAAAACACTGATACGTTGACCTCACTCTTATGATCGACGTCTAGTGTTTTTACTGCGACCGTCGGCACTCTCTCTCTCTTCTCCCTCCTCTGTCTCTCCCCTCTGTCTGTCGTTGCCTCTCTGTCTCTGTACATCTCTTTCTCTCTCTCCTCACCCCTCTCTCTCTGTTTCTCTCCGTCTCATTTATCCGTCTCTACCCTCCCTCCACCTCCTTTGTCGACTCTCTACCTTGTCCCTCCCCACGTCTCCCCCCTTGACAGCTACCTCACCCCCTCACTCTGTCACTCTTGGTACCCTCTCTCGACTCCCCCTCTCCCCCGCACCTCTTCTCTTTTCACCCTTCCTTCCCTCCCTTTCTCCCTTTCTTTATTTTTATCTCCGTTTCTCTGTGTCTCCCACTTCTTCCCCCTTCCGTGCCCAATCACTCTCTTTCGTTCCCCTGTCGTCCGTATCTCTGACCCGTGGTCCTTCGTGTCCTGTCCTCCTTTATCTGTCGTTCCTGGTTCCTCCTCCTCTCCTCTCTCCCTCCGCCGATGTTTGTTCTACTCGGAAAGTCCCATGTCCCCCCGCCTCCCTCTCCTTCCAATACCTCCTTCTGACCCTCTATCTTTTTCTCCCGTTCTCTCTCCCTTCTCCGTCGGTCTGTCGTCTCTCTCGCTCGTCAGTCCTCGACCTGGTGTCGTCACCTGCCTGCCCGTGTCGCTCTGTCCCGCAGTCAGGACCAAACTCCCCACCACAGGTCTTCCCCTACGGTCCTCCAGTCAGTCAGGACCAAACCCCCACAGACCTTCCCCCGTGGTCACCTGGTCTTCGACTCCGAGGTCCAGCCCGCTCTCCCGGACGGAGAGGACTGGCCCCCGGGGTCCTCCTCGACTACCCGACGCCCCTCCGAGGTCTCGGGCCGAGGGCCGGGGGGACGAGGACCCGACGAGAGAGGGCCCGAGGACCCTCGGAAGGAGCCCGGCGGGGTGGCGGGTCCCCACGGGCGAATGGACGCCTTCAGGTCCTCCCCGGCCCACCTCCGGCCCCACGGGAGACGGCCGGTCGACTCCTTCACCTTGACGCACTCGCACGCGCAGAGGACCCAGACGTGCAAGAAGTCCATCTTCGAGGCGTGATCCTTTAGGAGCGTGGTCTACACGAGGCTGTGGTCCAAGTGGACGCTCCCACCCCCGCGTCCGGACTCGCGCCGTCCCGGGGAGGTTTAGGAGGGCCGGAGGGTCCGGTCAGTTCTTCGAGTGAGTTGACAGGGGTCCTTGGGATCGGTAGACACAGTGAATACCTGACGAGTGCTGTTGACCGCCGAAGAGGTAGATCTGTGTCGCCCTCGGATCGAGGGGCTGATCCCTAGCTTGGGCACGGGGGACGTCACCGTCGAGCCTAAGAATTGGTAACCCGGGAGGCCCTTCAGGACACACAAAGGACCTTAGTCAAAGAGGAAGGAGAAAACGCGTTTCTGATCGTGTCACAGACACGATGTGTGTGTGGTATTTGAAACTATTTTAAGACATAAAAGCAAACTAAAAAAAGAAATTGGGGTTCGTCCTGGTTAAAAATTTCGAATTTTTCTTTTTCATAACATACGAGTAGATTACGACTTTTAAACAATAGGTCTCGAGTAAATCTCTATTCTTCGAAGACAACACGTTTATTGTAGACAAAATGCCCCCCTCCCCCAGTGAAGGGTAACCAGTCCTTACAAAGAGGAAGGAGATGAAACAGAGACGGGTCTGGGGGGTCACAAAAAGATAAAAAGTATTCGTTGTACACACTAACCGTCGTAAAAAAAGAAACGAAACCGGAGGTCCTTTGAGTCTAGATTTGATCTGAGTTATTTTCATCCTAATTCAGAACCAGAAGCTCATATGAATAGAAGGGACAGAGTTTTGACATGAGGACCGAGAATCGAAGAATGGAATCAAAGTCACCGAAATATCAAAATATAGACATGGAAAGTAGTGTCCAGGGATGTTCACGAAAAGTCGGGATCTGACCTGTGTGTGTATGTGTGTACATATACGTATATACATACATACACTTACGAAAGGACCACCGAGTCTGTTATTTCTTAGGTGGACGTTGAGTCCTCTGGACCCAAGTTAAGAACCCAACCCTTCTAGGGGACCTCTTCGTGTACCGTTGGGTGAGGTCATAAGAACGGACCTCTTAGGGGTCCTGTCTCCTCGGACCGTCCGATGTCAGGTACCCCAGAGTTTCTCAACCTGTACTGATTCACTCATTCTTGTGGTGCCGTGTCGTACGCACTTATACACACTGTGTACCTACAAATATATGTGTATGTCAACGTGTACGTACTTGACACGTGGCGGGTGACAGGGGTGGGGGTAACAGAGGACCGGTACCCCAAACGACTGGAGTATATGCACCATCTCCCTCCTCGGGAGCAGGCCGGTCATCGCTAGTGTGACGAACTGTGGTAGGAGGTGGTCGCCCCAGTCGTACTGCTACTGTCACGTCGGTGAGAGGGTGTGGTAGATCCCTGCCTACTACAGATCGTGGGTCCATTCGAGGTGAGGTTGGAGGGACCCTGGACCAACCGGGACCGACGGGTGTTCCCTGGGGCCAGGGACCTCTGTGGGAGGGAGGTTTTCGGGTGGACGGTCTTCAGACGTTACCATACGCTGTCGCCCGGGACACACCGATACATCCGACCGTAGGCTCCCAGCACGAGTTAGACCCCCGTCCCTTTTATGTAGTACTTGGTCTTATCCTTTACGGTAATACCTCTCCAGACCAGTTTCCCTCGTCCGATCCCAGACCCCCTGGGAGTCTTGAGGGCAAAGGTACGGCCTATAGTCCGGGTGTTAAGGTCCCGGAACACCTCGTCCTTTACCTCAGATACCCCCGTCCTACTTTTACCCCTCCTCTATCCTCGGTGAGTGTTACCCCGACCGTAACTACATTAGCGAGGCTCTTCCCGACGAGAGGTGGAAGTCGAACTACGCTCGTACCAGTAGACGTGTCTGGGGTGTGGGGTGGGGTCTTTGGGGAGGCCAGTGACCCCAGGACCGTGGAGACGGTGAGTCGGACTCGGTCCTCGGGTCGGGGATGGGGTTCGGGAGGCCTGAGGGTCGTCTGTCTTCCGACCCGGTCGTTCTGAGTGAGTGTCCCTTCCTTCAGTCCCACCGCCAAGAAAAACTACAACGGGAGCGGGACCCGCCACCGTGTCCACAACCCGAGGCGAACCATCCGTGTGTCCCGGACGGTGAGGAACCGGTCCGCCAGGGACAAGGATTCCACCAGGAGGTACATCCGGACGTCCCTGTGGTGTCGGACCGCGGCCGGGGGTGACGGTCGGAACGGGGAGGGTGGTGAACCTGGGGAGGGGCGGAGACCCGGGTACGGGGTAGGACTGGTCTTAGTACACAGGGCACCTCTACAGGTACAACCGAACCCGCCCGAGGAGTGTGGTCCTGCCCCACGACGACACCCTCGACCCCGACCGGACCCGCCGTAGTGACTTGACACTCCTGTGCGACGAGTGGGCTCTTCCGAGTCCACCTGGGAGGCGGGCCAACTTGTCCCTGAAACATCGGTATACGACCGCCGTATCTAGGACGTCTTCTTTCTGTCCCGTCCTAGGTACAAGAGGACTTCGGAAAAGTTGTCTCAAGACCTGAGTTAAGTTGTCTCAGGAATCCTACCAGGACCTAACGAGGAGACCCCACCCCAGAAGACGGGACCCAGAGTAGGGAAGGTCCCGACAAGACGAACCCACACCGGGTACTGTTGGAGTCTATAATGTCTCGTCTTAGGTCTTGGGGGACTTACCACCATGACCCCTTGGTGACCCCTTGTCCTTGGTGGACAGGAGTTAAGGGTAGGTAAGTTTTACGGAGGTGCTGTGGGGAAGACCCCGAAGAGGTCGGGTACGGACCTATGGGTTGAGGGACGGGAGTAGAATGTACTCTGG
Organism: Capra ibex; assembly: GCA_006410555.1. Classification (NCBI taxonomy): domain Eukaryota; kingdom Metazoa; phylum Chordata; class Mammalia; order Artiodactyla; family Bovidae; genus Capra; species Capra ibex. The sequence continues at coordinate 25,834,999 of SJYO01016970.1, read as the reverse complement.
GTCTGAGGACTCGGGGAAGGTAAGGGAAAGTAGTTGTTCGAAGACCCCGACGTGTGGACCATAAGTTTCCATCACAGTGGTACCCGGGGGAGCCCAGGGTCCCGTCGGTCCGCGAGGAACAGGGCGACAGCACGTACGACGGCGTGTGTGTCACGGTGACGGTCCCGGTGCTCGTCGGGTCGGTGTGGACGGTCCCGGTGGTCTCATTCCTCGTGCCTGGCGTACCCTCTTCACGACACCCGGCCAGCCCCTTCCTACCGCCGACGGAGGAGGGAGACACCCTTGTTCCAATCTTAGTTCCACCCGTCACTACCACCCCCCTCTGAATCCTCGATGAGGAGTGGGAACAGGGTGTGGGGTGAGGGACGATCATATAGAGGACCCCTTTTCGACTCTCCGTCCCTGTACCACCATGTCCGTCTCCCTGAGTGTGTCTGAGTTCTAGGAAGAAAGAGTTAGGGGTACCCTGGTTGAGTTGGTGTGATATGACGGTCTCTGAATCACCCACTGAGAGGGATCCTCAAAAATGTAATTTTTTACCTACATCTCTTCATATCTCTGGGTCCTTCAGTTTGTCATCTTGTACTCCGTAGTCACAACCTACGTATTATCTTCGTATAAAACTCAAGTTTCAGGAAAGACACATTACAAAAGGGGACCTTAAACTCTGAAACGAGATCGTATAGATACCTGCCGACCCGGTAGAGTCCATCAAGAAGGTCCACTCGACCGACGGATATCTTCCGACTAGGACGTCCCTCGACCTCGGTGACCCCGGTAGACGACCAGCCTTTCTTTTGACGTACCTCCTCCCGACGAAGTCGTTTCCACCACATAAAGTCGAGGACAAGACGGTTCTGACGGAAGTAAAGACCACCCGTCGTAGTCGGTCGCCCCTGAAACTGACTAAGAAGTCAATAGAGTATGGACAGGGTGAGGACAGACGTTCTAGACCTCGGGACAGACACGAAGGTCAAGTCTGAAGTGGTTGGGACGTCCCTCCTGCCTCCAGTCTGGGAGAGGTCGGGGGGTATACCAGAGGTGGGGTACGGTACGTTACGGGGCACCGTCCGGCCCGGGTGTACCGGACCCAGACCCTTATAAGGACCCAGACCCTTATAAAGTTCCTCTCGTAGTCGGTGGCCAGACCTAGATATGTTGATCCCGACCCCGGTTCTTCATAAATGGCCGAACGACCCAGTGTAGCCGGTTTCTGTCCAAGACAAGTAACACCGCCTACGCCTTCCATTCCCGACCAGGGTGCTGTGACGGCTTATCCTCCATATAATGACGGAGTGGGTAGTGTCTAGGGTCTAAGTTTTACTCTCTAGGCGAGACCAGGAGAGAGGGATAATCTCCTACCCCGACTTTGGGTACAGTATGCCCCCACAAAGTCCTCCCTTCTATAACCTGTTCGGTCGTCGTCCCTCTTCACACCGACATTGAAGTTACGTCGACCTTTGTAGACACTGGACTGGAGCCGGGGAATTGGACCTCATACAGAAGGGGAGGAAGGGGTTCGGGGAGTCCGGGGTGAGGGAAGTTCGATGGACGGTGGGGTCGGTCTATCTCGGGGTGGACTACAACTACTTCGACGGGCTCCTGTACACGTGCACGAGTCGGTCCTAGAGGTCGTCGGAATGAGGACGTCGGTCTGAGTCCCCGGACCTCAACGTCTCGGTCATCTCCTTCCTTTCACCCCTGGGAGAACCGGTGAAAGAACTTTGTGGGAGGTTCCCACGGTTCTGTAGGTCCCCACGTCTCGACAGGGGGGAGGTGGGGATAGATGAAGTGTAGACGTTAAGACGAGAGACGGAGGGTTCCGTCCGGTCGGGTTGGGGGTTCCCTGGTTCTCCGACGGGGTGTGCCCTCGGGAATGAAGACCAGTCACTGTTACATCGGCATAAGGAGACGACTACCAGCTCGCCTCCCGACGGGACGGTGCCACCCGACCGAAACCGGGTCGCCCGAAAAGAAGAGATGGTCCTGACCACACCGTCCCCGTGGCCGTCGAAACCCCCTGAGTCTCCTAGACCGCGAGTCGAGGAAGACCCGAAATCACCTCCACCTTGGCGGGCACCCCCTAGGTCCGTCCCTCCCGTAGCCCCCGCCTCCGAGACGACCCAGATACGGGACTTGGACGAGGAGGTAACAGACAAATCTTCTCTCCGATCTCCATTCCAGAGATTGTCACTTCCCCAATTCCTTTTCCCCAGATGTTAGAGCTGGGACTCGAGGGTATCCCCACGAATACTGAACTAAGAGAAAGATAGGGGTCTGGGTCCAGTCGTAACCCATGGCTCTCCCGTAGGTCCTTTCACTCGGTTCACCTACTTACTTACTTACTCATTTCCCGACTTACTCACTGATAAGTACTATTCGTTATTAGCTGTCCTACCCCGACCTCACCCCTCTTTGAGCTCTCACTCCTTTCGACCTCAATCCCCTCTACTACTTGTCTGTCCGTCACGAGAAAACTGAAAACAAATCGGTGTTTTAGAATCTTTAGGTTGCACACTTTGTCTGTCTCGCGGAGTTCGGCATCCCGTTAGTCCTCAGACGGATGAGGGAAGGGAGGGAAGCGGATTCCTAGAGTAAAGTTTTGGCACCAGACTGTGCTGACATCACTTTTTTTTCGTGACTTAGTTCTTAAGAGTGAAGACCAGGGTCGAGACGGAAGTCGGACTCCACTCTGAAATTTGTTACTGAACGTCGGAGACCCGGAGACAACGTCCCAGTCTCTTACGTCTAAGACGCAGGACTCGGACTCTAAATCTAAAGTCGATTCCCAAAAACGACGGAATCCCCAGACCCTCCACAACGTTTGAGTGAAAGAACTACAGTCGAGGTTGCAAATGTTGGGGAGGACGTCCCTGTCCTTTTTGTTCTGAGACCCGTTTTCCGGTTCTGGTTCCAGGTGTGTTGCGTCCGTCCTCTTTCCCGACCATCGAGACTCAGACTCTGTAGACGATACCCAAGAGGGGCGTCAGTCATTGGTTCCGACAACAACTCGAGTAGGATTGTACGGAGACACACACAATTAAGGAGTCAGCACAGACTGAGAAACACTGACGTCCCTGACATCGGATGGTCCAAGGAGACAGGTACCCTAAGAGGTTCGTTCTTATGACCTGACCTAAAGGTACGGGAAGAGGTCCCACAGAAGGACTGGGTCCCTACTTGGGTGAAGAAAACAAAGAGGGCGTAATCGTTCACCTAAGAAATGGTGACATGGTGGACCCTTCGGGGTACAAAGACCCGAAGACGTGGTACCCGAGTCAATGAAGTCACCATAAGCGGAGAAACACTGGGGTACTTAACATAGGGCGGTCCGAGGAGATAGGTGCCCTAAGACCTCGTCCTAGGGTACGGGAGGAGATCCTCTAGAAGGGTTGGTCTCTAGTTTGGGTACAGAGGACACAGAGGACGTAACCATCGTCCAAGAAATGGTGAGCGCGGTGGACCCTTCAGGGAAGACGAAGTACGTACGTGCGAGTCAGTGAAGTCAGCATAGACTAAGAAATGCTGGGGTACCTGTCATCGGGGGGTCCGAGGAGGTGGGCACCCTAAAAGGTCCGTTCTTATGAACTCACCCTAACGGTAAAGGAAGAGGTCCCCTAGCAGGGCTGGGTCCCTACCTTGGGCCCAGAGGGTGTAACGTCCGTCTGCGAAGTGGAAGGCTCGTTGGTAACGAACTAGTTGAGGAGGGATAAAAACCGGTGTAGGGAGTTTCGATAAGAAACGCGTCAGGAGAATGGACAGTTAATCGCCGAAGAACCGTTACTGGAATCCAGGAGTCGTAGAAGACGGATCGGAAAGGTCACGGAGGTCTAGGGGTCGAGTGTGGAAGTAACCGAAGAAAAGGGTAATGAAGGTAGAGGGTCAGGAAAGGACGAGATTGAGAAGTCGAGTGGTGGAGTGGGGACGAAGGACTGACACCGACAGTTACTGAGACACAGAGTTTGGTTGAGGGAGGGGACTCGAACCGGGAAGGAGAGATCTGACAAAGAACACCGGAACTCTTCACCCCGTTCTCCGGAGACACCCCGACCGTCAGAGAGACGGGGCTGTGAGTGGGTCTAAAGCAGGCCGTGGGAACCCGTCGTCGACGTCGTCCCAGCTCTCCCATCTCTCGACGAGACCCCAGTCGACTGCGTCGAGGTGCGGTATCGGGCGGTCGTGTCGCCGGTGAGAGACGTCTCAGCGTAGACGACCCTTGGTTTGTACCTCGAGTCCTGATCACGTCCCTACTTGAATGCCCTACTCAAACGTCCACCCTTCCCTGGGGGTGTAAATCCTTGAAGAGTTTGTGGTCCTGTGACTACGGGAGGGGAAGGGCAGGTACAGGTGTGAAACCCCCTTTCGGGAAGCCTACGGTTCTGGTTTGAAGTCCGGGTCATCCCTGAGGAGTTAAGGGATCGACCTCTTCTGTACAGTCGAGGTGGGCGATGACATAGGGTCACGGATGAATACGGACCGTCTCTCGTCCGTCAGTTATCCGTAATCAACTCACATGTCTACTGAAATTCCTGTTTAATTGTTCACGCACGTATCAGTCCTGTCTGGGGGAGTAGAGACGGGGGAGTCTTTCGTCGGGGTATCCGTACCTCACCTACGACTCCGGTACCAATGGACCGACGAGACGACCCCGCCCTCCGAAGAGGAGTGCTGGGAGATCAGGAAGGAGGAGTATCGGGAGGCTCCTCAGGGGACGGGCCGACGACGGGGGACCGAGACCGTCGGAACCACGGGACCGGGACGACCCGTGAACACTGAGGACCCGGTCCATCTTGTCGAGACTGAGGACCTTTTCGACTCGTCCACCTCCGGGACCTCCCAGGGGTATCCTCACCGGTCCCACTCGGGGTTTGTACGAGAACCTTCGTCAAGCCGACTCCTTCCGTCCCCGAAGTCGGAACCCGTCCCCCAGTTGTGACTGGTACGGACCCCGCGAGAGACTCGGGGCCCTCGGTAGCGCCCTCGGTTTGACACCCTTTGGTCTCTAACCCCATTCTCGTCTACAGTCGTACCCCTAACCCCGACCCTCCCCCGGTCACAGATCTCGAGTGGACTACCTTGTCCATCCCGACGTCGTCCCGTCCAAGTATTGAGTCCCGTCCTACGCCCCCGACACCCCCGTCGTCGTCTACGAGGTTCTCTCCCCCGTCGTCGAGTCGGACGTTTCCCCTGTCCCCCCTCGGGCGGGGTCGAGGAGGGGGTGGATGACTTCCAGCTCCTTCGGCTACGACGCCTCGACCCCGCCTCGGTCACCCCTACGGGACATTTTCGTCGAGGGGTCGCCCTGGTCCAGAGGACCCGTGGTTCGGTCTAGACTCCTCCTTTCGTTTCACACACACACACACACACACACACACACGTGCGCACACACACTCGCGTACACACACGCCCGTACACAACCAACATACCCCGTTGCCACATGTCTTAAATACTCCGTCTCTACGACCCCCGGTCCGTCCTAATCGGATTTCATTTGGACTAGAGAGTTCTCTACTCCATCGGAGTCCTCTCCTCTCTCATCGTACCTCTTCCCGGTCTCCAGATGCGGACCCATCTCCAGTAGTGGAGGGACCATTCCCACGGACCCAGGGACTTTGTGTCGTCGTCTCGACTACTTCGTACTCCGATTCCTGTCTTTTCCCCTCTCACCCCTCATCCCCTTCCCTCGACCCTTGACAAGATCTACTTGACACCGACGTTGAACGGGGCAACGGGGACACACGTACAGGGGTTCATGTGTAGGTTTGTAAGTTACGGCACAGGGCGGGATGGGGTGAGACGGAAGAAGTCGACCATAGTAGGAGACTCGGGGTTCGGGAGTAAATGAAAGGAAACGAAATGTCCCGGACTTACTACGGAAGTCTCGGGGATTGGTGCTATCCTTCTACCACGGAGGATGGTACGTCATTATTTTGACTTGTAATTAGTCGGAGTCAGACTGTTTCAAGATTAGACAAGGTACTACTGACGAAACTACGAAGAAAATTTTATAGTTTACAGGTTTACAAAGTTTCGTCAGAAATTGTAACACTTAGTTGATACGATACTATTGTTAAAATTCTTTTCTGAAATAGGCCGTTTTTTTTTTTTTTAGGGGGTCAAAACTTACGAGAACAAAACGATCTAGGGGTCCCTACTCGAGTCGAGTACAACCCGTACACCCGTATAGTTTACTGGTGAGGTCTCGGAGAAAGGGGGTACGGGGTCAGACGACCAGAGACATGTATCAAAGGAGAGAGGTAGTCCTCCTGGTGTCTACGTGTTCGGAACGTTACGATCTCAACTACTGTTTACTAAAGATGGACAGGGAACCTACTCCGAGACCCCCCGCTTCGGACCCCTATGCGAGGTAGAGGACCCTCTAGTGTATGACCCACTCCAGTAGTACGGTCCTGTCAGGAAGGTCCCTCTCTTTTCTCACTCTACCTCTAACAGGGAGTCCGAACCCTGTCAGACTCCCGAGTCATTGTCCCCGGTCACGTCTAGTTTTGACATGGGAGATGGAACGTCACATGACTTGACCCGTCTCAGGTCCTCGTCACCTCCCCCAGGTCTCTGGACCACCCACTAGACTCAACAGGGAAGATGGGGGGTTGGGGTAGGGGTCCACGTCTAGACCTTCACTCTGACGGAGGTCACTCTGACCCAAATTTAGGAGACGGTGAATGATTGACATACAGGAATCGACTTGGAGACACTCGGAATCACGCGAGTAGACCTTTTATCCCCAAATATGGAGGATTTTAAAAACACTATAATTTTGTGTTATATTTGTCAATCTTATCATGGACTGTGTAGTACTCATAATAGTAGTAGTAGTTATAATAATAAGTAGAATAAAAATAACTAGGACTTGGAATCAAAAGAAATAAACACCACCACCACCGCCAAATTCACCCTTATTGTATATGAAATACCTAGACATCATTTCTAATTTACGTTAGTCCCTGAACTTTTACGAACCTTTGGAGGTTTCGTAATATATGGACAAAATTCGGAAGTAGTTGTAGTAGAATAGGACTTCCGTCTAGAGGACAAACTGGTAAAGGGAGGTACTTTAGACGAACGTCCTTTTCAGTCAGTAGATAAGATTTTCCTATTGGAGGGTGAGAGGTCAGGGTGGATGAGGGTAAGGAAAAACGAACGAAGACCTAATTGTGAGTATGACGAAAATTGAGTATAGTACCCTAGATATGGACGAAAAAACGGATAATTGTAACCTACTTGATAGACACAAAGATATTTTCCGGTTAGGAGGTAAACCCGTGATCTAAAGTAGGGGACGATGGATGAGTTCTTGTAGAAGGGGTGTTAAGAGGGGAAAAAGAACATAGTAGTAAAAGAGGACAACAAATGACTTAATAAGGGTAAGTGTGTGTTTGTGTTACGTTAAAAAGGGTACAATATTATTTTTATGACGAACTTAGGGTGTAAGGGGAGGTTGACAGTGGGGTAAATAAACATCGTTCTGAGAAACTTTCACAATAGAGACGACCGACATAGGTGAAGGAAAGGAGGGTAAGGGAGAATGAGTGAGATAAGTCCTAAAGGGGTGGGGGTTGATCAGATGATTTTGATAGTAGTTCTAGTGGTCACCGAAGACGCATAGATTTGAATCCCAGTCAAGAGTCTAGAGTAGAATGAGTTCGATGGTGGTAGTAAACTGTGACAACTAGTGAGGAAAGGCGAACTATGTGAGAGTGAATCGAAGATCCTATGGTTTGTGAGGACAAAGAGGAAGATGGGGTAATCGAGAGGGAAGAATCGGAGGGAACAACTAAGGTGAGGAAGAGGACCAGGAGAATTATCTTAAGAAATCCCAAAAAGAAGTATAACTGAGTTAGGGAACTGATAAAGTAGGTAGAGTACCCAAATTAATGGTAGATATGTGGTTTCTTAAGGTTTAAATATAGAGCTGAAGTCTGAAGAGAGAGAGAAAGTTTGGGGTTAAAATATGTGAGTTGAAAGATAAGATTAACTCACCTGTAGAACTTGAGTCATATTAGTTTTGACTCGGGGGGAAGGGGTTCAAATACGAAGACGTATCAATTAAGAAATTACAAATCACAAAGACAAACATGGTAACTAAGGGATGTAAGATAAGAGTTGTGTCGTCGTTCTCACTAGGAAAATTTCATCTTCATTATAGTTCGTGGGGATACGAGTTTTGAACACTACCAAAGGAGAAAATGAGTCTCATATCAGTCTCAGATGTGTAAGAGGATATTTTAGAATCTTGTAGTAATGGATGGACTGACGAAGAAGACGAGACGGAGAGGTAGTGAGGAGATGTCGGAAGACATCTCCACAAAAGGTACCACGAGGAGTTTGAGTACGAATCCCGAAAACAAGGTCTAGCAACCGGTTGGTTTTATGAGAAAGGATTCTATTGGAAGACCTTTTGTAGGGGTGGAGGAACTACATAAATAAGTTTAAAGGATCGGAGTGATTCTAGATAGAACTGGTGAGTAAAATTATCATACCGAAGGATGGAGTGGTAAAGACTAGGAAAATAGGACGACATTAACAAAAAAAAAAGGTACCGTGAATAGGGGAAGATTGTATACTTATAAAAGATTAAATATATTACATCGTGGAGGGAAGTAGAGGACTTATATTTGGGGTCTTCCGTCTCTGGAAGTAAAGTGGGGAACTATTTAGAATTCGTGGAATTTGATACAAACGGTGTATTTTCATGGGTTATTTACTTACTTAAACAAACTTACTTACTTAACTTACTCACCCCACAAGAGGACCGACTCCTGGGGTCCTAAGTGTCGAGACCTTATGAGTCAGTCAAGGTCTCTCACCCGACTAGAGTTTCTCTACTTACGACCGGAGAAGGTCACCGAAGAAGGTCTTCGGAGGAGACCTAAAGAGGTCTCTCAGATTCACACTTGTCGTACAGAGATCCCAAGATGAGGGTGAGGACAGAGGTCATTCAAGACCCTTCAACTCCGAGGTGTCACCTACACTATCCTTACAAGGTACTCTCTTTTAGATCTCAGTCTGCCAGGGAGGGAAGGGGTAAAGTAGATTGGTTCAATGTCGGAGAGAGGAGGTCTGGAGTGGAACCCTGTACTCGACGGCCTCGTGTGGAACATTCGCAACTTCTTGACCCCTACACTGAACGTTTTCCCCGGCCCGAACGGGGTGAGGGTGGACCGTGACAGGTTTGTTCGGTAGATTCTCGTGTTTTCACCACAATCGTCCCCCGAACCTGTTCTCCGGAAGGTTTCAGGTCCAACGTTTATCTCTCGAGACAGAGATAGAGGAGAGAACCGAAGTCTCCCGAAACGAGGAGGTCCAGTAAGGGGGAAGAGAGGTTCACGTTAAGGGGAAGACTGAAGGTCCGTGGGGGGGGGCGGGGGTGGGGGTGTGTGTGATGAAAGAGTAACACATGGGACGGGTGGGGGTGGCTGAACATTCAGGATACAAACCAAAGTGAGTGGGACTTATGTCTGAAGTTCTACTCTCGTCTCAGACGCCAGTTTGTCTGTCGGACATCTCTTGTCCACTCGTCTCTCCGAGTCTATGGGGGTCCGTATGTCACCAGTCTACCTACTTCTCCGATCCCTTCCCCCTTCGTCTACCCTAGGTCAGAAAGTAAGATTCCTTCCGAAATTCGACCCTCCTCTCCTTCCTTCTCCGGAGGAGAAGAATTCTCCCCCTAGACCAAACCTAAAGTTTCTAGACGTTCAAAGCTAAGAAAGGGATTTTCGGAGTCAAACAAATTGATTCATTACCCCTCTTCTTCGGGAAGTCCACGTACCCCTACCACTACCACCTCTTACTATTTGAAGATGAGACTATCTTAATGACGCCCCATCAAATACAAGTTTAAGTCTCCCTTTTCCCTGAAAGGAAGGGTATAGAGGTTTTCATAGAATACTACCGGACCCTGAGTCTTCTCTACCCTTGGGATCGTGTGAAGGCGAAGCGTACCCTTTCCCACCCTACCGAGATTCCGTCACGAGGGGTGTGACAGGGAGATTCAGGCACCGGGATCTCGACAACCGCGACAAGCGCCACGACTTCGAGACTCGGGCCGCGGAGACTCCCAAACGGACCTTCGTCAATATCCCCTCCCCTCCCGCTGGCCCACTTCTCGGAAGTTTTCTGGACTGGAGAGGCGGTAAGGTCGGAAGTAGAAGGTGGGATTGGTTGGGCGTCGCGGTGTCCTTCATGGAACGGGACCGGAAGTTCGGGCTACCCCCTCCTCCCGTAGTCTAACGCTCGAACGCGGGGAAGGGGGTGCGCGGGGACCGGGGGTGGGAGGGGGACGGGTACTCAGTCGCGACTGACAGAGGCAGGCGAGTCTACACTCAGTCGTGGTCCGGACCGACACCCCTCCCCCGCCCTCTGCTGGGGAGGGAGAAGTGGGAGAAACCGGGGGAAGGGGTCGGCAGACGAAGAGTAGCCTCTAGTCTAATGTCGCTAGCCGGAGAGGTCTGATCCTCTCTTTGGGACCGGGGAGGAAACCGGACTAGGAGATGCCTTTAGACCCTGGGGCCTCGAGCACCCGGGCTGAAGATGACGGACCTTTGGTCCCAAGAGAGAAAGGAAGGGGAGGAGGTGGGGAGTCGCGGCGGTGAAAAACCGCGGAGCCCCTGTGCAGGAAGAGAGCATAGGGCAGAGATCCAGAGAGACAGGTGTGCGTGGGGGAAAAGAAGAGGGGTTTGGGGCTTGAACGGGACTCGGGAGAAGAGAATCCAGGGCGGGGGCCCAAGGGTCGGGGTGGAGGTCCGGATGCGGGGAAAGGAGCGTCTGCGGGAGAGAAGAGAGAGGCGAGTGGCCCGGAGGGGGAGGGGTGAGGTGTGTGTGGAAGGTCGGCTCCAAGGCTGGAAGCACTATGAAGGGTAAGGGAGGGGAGGTGTGGGCGTCGTGTGGGGTGGCTCAAGACGAGAGCCGTGGGAGGGGGTGGGGGGTAAAGGAGGACTGGCACCCGTGATTACCGCAACGTCGGAGGGCCCGCCGACGGGTCGTTGTCGTCTGTCTCATCGTGGGCCTCTGGGGGGCTAGGGGGCCCTGGGGGTCCGGCGGGGCCCTCGGCGTAGGAAGGGCCGAGCCGAGAGGTCGGGCCGTCGGTCTCGGCGTCGCTGCGGCCGGGCTCGGACGGTCGCCCCGGCTCCGCCCCGGACGGTGAGGGGTGGGTGGCTCCGCCCCAGATGTGCGGGGAGAGAGGCGTTGAGACGGTTGGGGTCCGCCGACCACTGCTGTAGGGGTGGGGGCCGAGACCGCAGCTAAACGCAGTAAGCACCGCATTTTCGCGTCAAAAGCACCCCGAGGATGAGTGGGGTCGGGAGGATGTGGGTTGTCATCCTCGGAGAAATCTTAAGAGTGAACCGGAGTTGAACTGTATAAGAAGAGGGGTTCCCGGTGGCGGAGATAGTGGGTCAGAGTCCCAACCGCTCTTCCCCAGGGCAACCCACCCCTGGTCCTTCCTATTCACTCAGGCCATCATATTTGGAATTCTACACTTCGTATTTTCACTTATCTTACACAGGAGAAAACGTAGAGTTAATTACCAAGGAGACAGTGATTCTAGTACCGTAGGCCAGGGTACTGAAGTACCGTTTATCTACCCCTTTTTTACCTTTGTCACTCTCTGAAACAAAAACCCCCGAGGTTTTAGTGACGTCTACCACTGACGTCGGTACTTTGATTTTCTGCGAACGAGGAACCTTCTTCTCGATACTGGTTGGATCTGCCGTATAATTTTCCGTCCCTGTCATGAACTGGTTGTTTCCAGGTAGATCAGTTTCGATACCAAAAAGGTTATCAGTACATACGTACACTCTCAACCTGATATTTTGACTCGTGGTTTCTTAACTACGAAAACTTGACACCACAACCTCTTCTGAGAACTCTCAGGGAACCTGACGTTCCTCTAGGTAGGTCAGTTAGAATTTCCTTTAGTCAACACGTATAAGTAACCTTCCTGACTACGACTCTGACTTTGAGGTTATGAAACCGGTGGACTACGTTTCTTGACTGAGTGACCTTTTCTGGGACTACGACCCTTTCTGACTTCCACCCTCCTCTTCCCCTACTGTCTCCTACTCTACCAACCTACCGTAGTGGCTACACTACCTGTACTCAAACTCCTACGAGGCCCTCAACCACTACCTGTCCCTTCGGACCTCACGACGTCAGGTGCCCCAACGTTTCTCACCTTATGCTGATTCGCTGACTTGACTGACTGACTGACAGTACGAATTCTCGTCCTTACCAATGTGTATACACGAACCTGAGGTCAAAATCTTTACGGTGGATGATCCCCATATTCAAACCCGTTCTACAAATTGGAGAGATGACGGTTCAAAGGACTAGACACTTTACTTCCACGGTCATCATGGTCCACCGACACTTCGGACTCTCTTAATGTGAGTGCACCGACTGAATCTTGTCGGTAACATGATTTGTGACCTATCCATGACCGAAAAAGACAATCGGAACGGAGCGGAAAGAAAGTGGGGAAGGTACCGACCAGATAATTTTAGAATACCAAAGACGGACTTTTTATATAGAGGCTAGTAGGGTGAAGAGAGGTACGAGTACCAGGATAGGGTCGGTGACATGAGAAAGTACTGATAACGATGACGACGACGACGATTCAGCGAAGTCAGCACAGGCTGAGACACGCTGGGGTATCTGCCGTCGGGTGGTCCGAGGGGTCAGGGACCCTAAGAGGTCCGTTCTTGTGACCTCACCCAACGGTAAAGGAAGAGGTTACGTACTTTCACTTTTCACTTTCCCTTCAGAGAGTCAGCACAGGCTGAGAAACGTTGGGGTGCCTGATGTCGGGTGGTCCGAGGAGGCAGGTACCCTAAAAGGTCCGTTCTCATGACCGATAACGTCATTAGTAGACTGGAGGTAAGAACAGTGGGTTATTCGAACCCTCGCTCCAAAGATTTCAATTTTTAACTAGTGAAATGAGAGGACGAAAAGTCATTGAAAAGGTTTTATGTTTCCTTTTTTTTATTTTTCTATTTTTTCTATTACCACGTATCATTTATGAGTATATGGGTAGGGGATCTGAATTGTCAATAATAAAACGATATAAATGAAGAAAAATATTAATTTTCATTCGTTATCTGTAACATTTCACTTTCAACGAGTCAACACAAGACTGAGAAACACTGGGGTACCTGACATCGGACGGTCGGAGAAGACAGGTACCCTAAGAGGTCCGTTCTTATGACCTCAACCAACGTACGTAAAGAGGTGCCCTAGAAGGGTTGGGTCCCTGACTTGGGTCCAGAGGGTGTGACGTCCGTCTAAGAAATGCTGGACTCGGTGGTCCCTTCGGGTTGTTATGACCTTACCCATCAGATAGGAAGAAGGTCCCCCAGAAGGGTTGGGTCCTTAGTTTGGCCCCAGAGGACGTAACGTCCACTTAAGAAATGGTCGACTCGATGGTCCCTTCGGGTTCAAGGGAAGATTTACAAAGTTATACGTAGAGGTTCTTTATTCATATAAAAGGATATGGTGGTTTAACGGTAATACTGGATTGTTTTAAATGTTATTAAAGACTTATCGTAAAGTATGAGTCAAGTATAACTTTACAGAGTTTGACAAAGGTTTTTACGGGAAAAAGACGACAAAACAAGTTTTATCGTCAGTTAGTTTCTGATGGTAACATACACCAATATAAATTAAGAAAAATTTAATCGTATTTGTCACGAAAGGAGTGGTGGGGGTGGGGGGTAAAAACTGTCAAAGAACACCTTCTCTAGTTCAGTCCAAAAGATTGAGGAGTGGAAGACCTAAACAGACTGACAAAGGAGTGCTGTACAAAGAGACATAAAGAGGACATACATATGACACATCGGGGACATAAAGGACTTTTTATTCTCAATTCAGAACTAACCTAGTCCATTTTTATAAAATTTTGTTTTTTAAGTGTCCACCACGGTATACTAAGGTTAACACAATAAAGTCCTTCGCGTATCACAGACCGACAGAGTGATAATCACTACGATTTTAACTAGTGACTAAATTCCATCTCTGTCGGTCTAGAGATGCCATTTCAATGTAAAAGGAGAACACTGGTCATACCTACGTTAGGTAGCTTTCTATAAAACTGCGACACTCTTATAGATCAGGGGGTAGTTGAAAAGTGGATTACCAAAATGGTAAGTAACTACTAGGAACTGATTTTAGTACTAAAAGATCGTAAGAAAAGTCAAGTCAAGTTAAGTCAGTGAGGCAGCACAGGCTGAGAAACACTGGGGTACTTAACGTCGTGCGGTCCGGAGGGACAGGTAGTGGTTGAGGGTCTCAAGTGAGTTTGAGTGCAGGTAGCTCAGCCACTACGGTAGGTCGGTAGAGTAGGAGACAGCAGGGGAAGAGGACGGGGGTTAGGCAGGGTCGTAGTCCCAGAAAAGGTTACTCAGTTGAGAAGAGTACTCCACCGGTTTCATGACCCCAAAGTTGAAATCGTATTAAGGAAGGTTTCTTGTGGGTTCTGACTAGAGGAAATCTTACCTGACCAACCTAGAGGAACGTCAGGTTCCCTGAGAGTTCTCAGAAGAGGTTGTGGTGTCAAGTTTTCGTAGTTAAGAAGCCAAGAGTCGAAAGAAGTGTCAGGTTGGGAGTGTAGGTATGTACTGGCAACCTTTTTGGTATCGGAACTGATCTGCCTAGAAACAACGTTTCATTACAGAGACGAAAACTTATACGATAGATCCAACCAGTATTGAAAGGAAGGTTTCTCATTCGCAGAAAATTAAAGTAAAGACATTAGTGGTAGACGTCACTAAAACCTCGGGGGGTTTTATTTCAGACTGTGACAAAGGTGACAAAGGGGTAGATAAAGGGTACTTGACTACCCTGGTCTAGAATAAAGGAAATCGACTAGAATAAAGTATTTCTTCTTAAGTCTTAAGTCTTCCATCAAAGAAGAGAAATTGATAAGTAAACGTCTCATTACTCAACCATATTGTCAATGACAGTTCCCACCGTTTATTCAAAGATTCGTATAAACAATAGTGAAAAGAATAAACTCGTAATGATACCTTCATATCTAAAAATATATAAGTCACACATAGTCAGTTAGTGTCATTGTATTTTTAACAGGACTTCATCCATTCACTTTCGGAAAAATTTGACCGAGAACAAAGGAAAACTTTGTAGGGTAATTAGTGAATTTCGAGGAAAGGAACGAAACATAATATCTTATTATATAAACATCTGTTAAAAATATAATGACAAATCTTTGAATAAACGGTGGGCTCGACTGAGTAAACTTTTCTGGAACTACGACCCTTTCTAACTCCCGTCCTCCTCTTCCCCTGCTGTCTCCTACTCTGTCAACCTACCATAGTGGCTGACTACCTGTACCCAAACCCACCTGAGGCCCTCAACCACTACCTGTCCCTCCGAACCGCACGACGCCAAGTCCCCTAGCGTCTCAACCTGTACTGACTCGTTGACTCTACTTAACTTTTACACAATTAGAAAAAGTAAGGAACCGGATCTGTACCTTCGTCGGTAGGGAGGTCTCTAAACTAACGAAAATCATTTTTGACTAAAATCCCTGGTGTTAGACCCAGGGTCCCCAGTATTAATGACGACTCTACTAACTACAACGAAGATCCAGGAAAGTCACGTATCTGAATCCTATATTTCTATGTGAGTGTGTATATGTGTGTGGAGTGAGTGTGATAAAGGTTAATTTTAAATCGACACTAAAAATGGCTGGAGAATTAAACTATGGACATAGTGAAATAATATGACTTTTTAAACCAAAGATTGTTGTGGTCGTGGTAGTAAATATACAAACTAGGATGTTATACGTGTGTTATTAAACGTTTATTACATTTATAATGGGAGGATTATTTTGTCACTTATATGGATTCTGAAACCCATCAAATAAAACAGGAATATTGGGGATCCCAAGTCAAGTCAAGTCAAGTCAGCGAGTCAACACAGACTGAGAAACTCTGGGGTACTTAACGTCGTGCGGTCCGGAGGGACAGGTAGTGGTTGAGGGTCTCAAGTGAGTTTGAGTGCAGGCTCAACCACTACGGTAGGTCGGTAGAGTAGGAGACAGCAGGGAAAGAAGAGGACGGGGACTAGGAAGGGTCGTAGTCACAGAAAAGGTCACTCAGTTGAGAAACGTACTCCACCGGTTTCATGACCCCAAAGTCGAAATCGTAGTAAGGAAGGTTTGTTGTGGGTCCTGACTAGAGGAAATCTTACCTGACCAACCTAGAGGAACGTCAGGTTCCCTGAGAGTTCTCCGAAGAGGTTGTGGTTGTCAAGTTTTCGTAGTTAAGAAACCACGAGTCGAAAGAAGTGTCAGGTTGGGAGTGTAGGTATGTACTGGTGACCTTTTTGGTATCGGAACTGATCTGCCTGGAAACAACCGTTTCATTACAGAGACGAAAACTTATACGACAGATCCAACCAGTATTGAAAGGAAGGGTCCTCATTCGCAGAAAATTAAAGTACCGACGTCAGTTGAAGAGGTCACTAAAACCTCGAGGGTTTTTATTTCAGACTGTGACAAAGGTGACAAAGGGGTAGATAAAGGGTACGGTAGTTTTATGACACAAGATTTCAGTAAACTTTATTAAGAAAACAAACAAACCAGTAAAAAAAAATGGTTAGACTATATATTAAACCAAACAAACAAAAGTCATAATCCTAAACGAAAAATAAAAATGTGAAAATAAAAAACTTATACATTTTATAAACGTAACAAATTTCTAGTTTGAGGGTATTATTTTATATGAGTCCTTTCAGAAGAGATGTGGTAGGTGATAACGGGTACGATAGAAATAGTGAAATGGGGTAAATAAAAGAAAGATTTTTGAAACATTTAACACTTTGTATTTTTTGTCTTTTTACGTATTTCGTTTCCCCTTGTCGAGTTATTTAGTAATGTTTTACTTGTGGGTACATTAGGTCCAGTTCTTTAACTTGTAAAGGTTGTGGGACTTTCAGAATAACACATGTGGTCTGTAAAGGACACTACACGAGTTTTTTTTTTTTTTTTTTTTTCTAAGATACCAATTCGGTCGATAGAAAAACAACAATCTTACTCTCACAAATAGAAAGCTCAAAGGACGTTGGGTCTGTCTTCACCTCGAGAAAGGAAAACTTCCTATTAAAACGATCAATATCTTAAGATTCTACTGACAATAAAAGAAAGTTGTGTGAATTCTATAGTAAGGAGACAGAAGACCGAAAATGACGACGACAGAATCTCAGTTAATAGTCTGAGTTACAACGAGAAAACTTTCATTAGGAGAGGAGGTGGTTTAAGCGTCGACGAAATTTTAAAAAAAGGAAACAGAAACGAAAGGACGTCAAAGTAGTTTAAAAAACGAAATCAAAATCAAAAAATAAAAAATTATCAAACGAACTCTAAACAACGGTTAGAACATAGTCGCCCAACTATAGAAGATTGTCAAGACCTTTTAAAAGTTGGTATTAGAAATTTTTATAACGAATACAGGATAAGAGAGAGAAGAGAAAGACCCTAAAGTTCATTTACTTATCACCTGGAGAAGTGACTTAGGAGAAACAAAGAATGGGAAAGAAAGACGTAAAAGGTGGGAAACGGAGAAAATAAAAAACCTCCCTTCCTGGTTCAAAGAACACTGGATAGAAGACCATGTGGTCAAGACAAAGTCGACAGAGATTAGGTAATAATTGAGATAAGTTAATTAAATTTTAAACCCAAGAGTGTAAAAATTCAAAATCTTAAAAATAAATTAAAAGAAACAAAAGTTTCTTGGTTAAAACTCAAAATAACTAAAGACGAATAATAAAAGAACAAAAGTCAAAAAACTAAAGACGAGATTAAAAATACACAAAAGAAGACGAACGAAATTTGAAGTTAACGAGAAGAAAGAGATCAAAGAATTTCACACTTAAATTAAATAACTAAATCTAGTAAGAATAAAAGATTACACACGTACGTTACGATATTTAAAGGAAGATTCATGACGAAAGTGAAGTACAGTGTTTAACACTATTTAAGGTAAAAGTAAATAAAGTTTTATAAATTTTAAAAAAGAACTCTAAAGAAGAAACCGGGTACCTAACAGATCTTTCCACAAAAGGTCTATAAACCCCTAAAAATTCGATAGAAGGACAATAACTAAAAATCAAATTCAGGTAACACCAACTTCTTACATAGAATACTAAAGATCAGAAAATTTAAACAATTCCAGACAAAATACCACTAGACATAACTACCTGTCAGGTGTACTCGAACTCTTCTTACGTATAAGACGACGACAACCTACCATATAGGATGTACAATCTCACTTTCACTATCAGTGAGTCGGTACAGGTTGAGAAAAACTGGGGTACCTGTACCTTAAACGGTCCGTTCTTATGACCTCACCTAACGGTAAAGGAAACGGTTTTACAATTAATCTAGTTTAGTTTATTAACAAGACAAGTCCAGTAAATATAGGAATGACTAGAAGACGAACGAACCAGATAGTTAAAGACTGTCTCCTCACAACTCCAGAAGTCAATATTTTCCATTAAAAAGATAAAGAGGAAAGTCAAAATAGTCAAAAACGGAGTACATAAAACTGAACAAACTAAGTAATTTTTTTTTTTGAAGGTTATAATGAAAGACACTAAAGATCTAGGAACAGTTTTTAATGTCAAACCGTAAATATATGAATTTGTACTATTTCGCGTCAACGAAACGAAACCTTTGTAACCTAACACCACCTAGACAGACAATAGATAACACGACCCGGTACGATTCAGTGAAGTACACAGATCGAGACGCTGGGACACCTACCATCGCACGGTCCAAGGAGACAGGAACCCTAAAAGGTCTTGCGACCTCACCCAACAGTATGGGAGAAAGTCCCCTAGAAGGGTTGGGTTCCTACTTGGGTCGACAGAACGTAACGTCCACCTAAGAAATCGTGACCCGGGATAGATAGCACGTCTCATACCGTAAACTTTTCAATAAACATCTTTATTAAATTTCAGAATCTCCTAAAATTAAATGAAGATGTCCACGGATTTTCGTGATCACTAGACCATATCAAGTCAAGTCAAGTCAAGTCAGTGAGTCAGCACAGGTTGAGAAACGCTGGGGTACTTAGCGTCGTACGGTCCGGAGGGACAGGTAGTGGTAGAGGGCCTCAAGTGAGTCTGAGTACAGGTGGCTCAGGCACTACGGTAGGTCGGTAGGGTAGGAGCCAGCAGGGGAAGAGGATGACGGGGGTTAGGGAGGGTCGTAGTCTCAGAAAAGGTTACTCAGTTGAGAAGCGTACTAGACCATATTATGTGCTACGTTAGACTCATTCCCATCTAACTGAAGTAAAAGAGGAATAAGGATTTCAAACGAAGAACCAGGGTCTAGTTTTGTATCTCGTCAAGAAGGAAAGTTCCCGAACCTGTGACTATGGATGAAGAGATCGAGGTGTCCGATAGATTTAGTCGAAAAGGAGACGAAGAATTTTACGTCTTAAAGGGGTCCGGTTTCGTTGACACTTGTAACCCAAATGGTGGAGACCTAAGACAAGGAAAGGACCTAGAACTGGACTCAAATAGTATAAAAGCCAGAAAACGATCAAAGAATTACGACAATTCTTCTAAAACCTATTAAAAGGTCGGTCGAAAATTCCATATAGTCTGTGGTAAATAACGAGGTAAAACGTAGTAGTACCCAATGGAAAATTGAGATCGGTAGTGACGTCAGTGGTGGATGGATCTCTACATTCAACTATGGTGAACTGGGTGGTCGTTTTTGTCACGTCTAGAAACAAAAACCGGACCCAGGAGAGACAATGGTGTCAAAATCCATAGGTAACCTTAGACGAGTCTGTAAGAGTACGTTCTTTTTGGACTTACATACTTCTCAAATCATAGAATGTCACTTTGGAAACTAGATTACCTCTAACCCGGACATCCTATGAGAGGAAAAGAGATAGAGTCACCTGTCAAGACTCCACGCGATATGAACTACGGATTCTCTCAGGGGTGTAAAGTCGGAAGCGTAAGAGAGTCAGAAGTAGAACTTTAGATTAGGATTAAATGTACTAGGGGTCCATTTGGGAATGAAGTCCGAAACTAAACTCCTCCTTGGTCTAATTCTGTTTAACAGTCGTCCAGCCTATCACACTTAATAGATCACTTGATAATGGTTTTCTTCGTCTTTAACTCTTTTTTATTTATTTAAATCCTGTATAACGGTTGTAGACAACCTAGTATCTTTTTCGTTCTCTTAAGGTCTTTTTATAGATGAAGACGAAGTGACTAATACGATTTCAGAAACTGACACATCTAGTGTTGTTTGATACCTTATAAGAATTTCTCTATCCTTATGGTCTTAGGCCGCGGTAGGACGAGACCCCGGGTCGGCCGTCGCTCCCGAGGGCCCGGGGACCTGTCCTTGGGGCCGCTCCTGCCATCACGAACCCGAACCTGGTGGCCTGGCAAGGCCCCGGTAAGGACCTCAGCGTCCTAGCCCCGGCGCTCGCCGTGGTAGTACTGACGGCCCCATCCCTGCCCTTCCCAGACCCGACGCAGGGTGCACGTGCTACTGTGGAACCTTTACGACACTGGAGGGCTGACGCGACACCCCCTCGATTGGAACATCTCGACTCGCACGTTGGCGGCCGCACCCCGCAACCCGATCGCCGGAGCCGAGGCCCGAGGGACGGAGTCCGAGGGTGGGGGTGTGCGTCCGTAGAGAGCCCTGTTGACCGTGTTCGCGGCCTTCTGGCCCTCGTTCTCTTTCGGGATGGTGTTCTTCGCTTCGCCTTCATACTCGACCCTGCGGGGCGACGGTTGTGTTTCTTACCGGGGCAGCGTATGTGTGTCAGGCACCCGCCCCTCCGTTGTTCTTCATGGCCCGGAACTCCGACCTGCACCCCTTGAAGAGGACCGCGAGCCTCACAACATGTGCGTTCTGTTCTTATTAGCTACAACAGATATTACGTAGGTTGTTGCTTTACCAGGCATGGTTCTGGGACCACTTCTTGACATAACACGAATAGCTGTCGTATGGGATGGCTGTCACCATGCTCAGGGTGATACGTGACGGGGACTTCACGGCGTTCTTCCCCCGGTTCGACTGAGGACTCCTCCTTCTCTAAAATTTGTTCTTTGCTAGTTTCTTTTAAGTCTTCTTTATGCTACTCTCCTTTTTCTTGCGCTTTTAGTCGTCAGAAGATCTCCTCGTCAAGGTCGTCCCGTTCGAAGAACGTACGTAGCGAAGTTCTGGTCCGGTCACCCCGGCTCGCGTCCCGATACACGATCTCCCTTTTCTCGAGCTCAAGGTAGACTCCTTCTAGTTCCGGGTCTTTCCGTTTATTTGGGAGAAAGGAGGACAGAATCGAGTAGATTATTTCCACAAATGACAAGATACGGTCTTTTTTTTTTTTTTTTTTGTCTCTATCCTTATGGTCTGGTGGAATGGACGGAGGATTATTTAGACATACGTCCAGTTCTTCGTTGTTAATCTTGGGCTGTACCTTGTTGTCTGACCAAGACTTAACCCTTTCCTCAGGTAGTTCCAACATATAACAGTGGAACAAATAAATTGAATATACGTCTCATGTAGTACGTTTTACGGTCTGACCTACTTCGTGTTCGACCTTAGTTCTAACACCTCTTTTTATAGTTATGGGAGTCTATACGTCTACTGTGGTGGGAATACCGTCTTTCACTTCTTGATTTCTTGAAGAACTATTTTCACTTTCTTCTGTCACATTTTCGACCGAATTTAAAGTCGTAAGTCTTTTGATTCTAGTACCGTAGACCAGAGTAGTGAAGTACCGTTTATCTACCCCTATGTTCCTTTGTCACTGTCTGAAATAGAAGAACCCGAGGTTTTAGTGACGTCTATCACTGACGTCGGTACTTTAATTTTCTGTGAACGAGGAACCTTCTTTTCGATACTGGTTGGATCTGTCGTATAATTTTTCGTCTCTGTAATAAAACGACCGTTTCCAGGTAGATCAGTTTCAATACCAAAAAGGTCATCAGTACATACCTACACTCTCAACCTGATATTTCTTTCGACTCGTGCCTTCTTGACTAGGAAAACTTGACACCTCAACCTCTTCTGAGAACTCTCAGGGAACCTGACGTTCCTCTAGTGTGATTAGTTAGGATTTCCTTTAGTCAACGTTTATAAGTAACCTTCCTGACTACGACTTCGACATTATAAAACCGGTGGACTACACTTCTTGGCTGAATAACCTTTTCTGGGACTACGACCCTTTCTAACTTCCGTCCTCCTTTTCCCCTACCGTCTCCTACTCTACCAACCCACCGTAGTGACTTAACTACCTGTACTCAAACTCGTTCGAGATCCTCAAACACTTCTTGTCCCTTCGGACCGTACGATGTCAGGTACTCCAGCGTCTCAACCTGTGTCGACTCGTTGATTTGACTTGACTTGTTTCCTCTATAACATCATATGAATATACAACTACTTTTATTAGTCTGTACGTCCGTTATTCATTACTGAATCCCCTCGTGACGGCAAAACTACAGGAACTCATCCGATCGAAATGCGAAATTCTCTTGTAGGCAAAAAGAAGGGACTGGTCGGTAGGTCTACAGGTAATAAGTGACTCTGTCTTGTAGAGATTGTTTTTGTTTTCAGTGAACTTAATCAAAGGATACCGACGACTTTGTTTCATAGTGTTTGACCCCTGAATTTACTATCTTTAAATAACAGAGTGTCAAGACCTCCGATCTTCAGATCTTAGTTGTACAATGCTCTCAACCAAGGAAGAACCCGACATTCCTAGATAAGTCTCGGGGAGAGAAACCGAATAACCACCGGTAGAAGAGTGACATAGAGAAGTACAGTAGAGGGGAGACACGTACAGACAGAGGTTAAGGGAAAAAACATTCCTTCGACTAGTATGACCTGATCCCAGGTGGGATTACTAGAGTAGAATTTAATGAATGTAGATATTGTAAGAATAAAAGTTTATTGCAGTACAAGACTCCATGTTCTCTAATCATGAAGTTGTATACTCAAAATCCCCCCTGTCCTAAGTTGGGTATTCTCAGCGGTTCCGAATAATTAAATAGGAAGTTTGATAGAGAGAATATACAGGAGACACTAAGTTTAAGTCCAGGAATACACCGTACGGTGTCATAAAGTCGTCAGAAAGACCGTACAAAGGTGGGGAAAGGGTCAGAGATCAGGTAGGAATATGTCTTTACACTCTAACAAGAAGAATTCGAGTGGAAAGTACCACAGTGAGGGAACGAGTTGTCTGGAAGTTACCGAAAGGTAAAAGATAGTTTAATATAGTAGGTTTAGCATATTGAACGAGGAGACGTTATTCCTGATTTGAATGGAAGGAAAATTTTTTATGGGTAGAAAAAGAGGTGTAAAAGGAAGACTCTTTATTTTTCGCTTACTTATGCCCCCTATGCACCCATTCACGTCCTCAACGGGTCAAATTACTCTTGATCCATATTTACTTACACTGACCAGATCACAACCCAAATCTTTGTAAAGGACTTGTGTGGTTCATCTCCGCCTCTCCCTTTTTTTATCGTCGTACTGGTACTGAGACACAGTAGTTCTTGATCAGTGAATTGAAGAGACCCAACGAATTAACCTACTCTACACACCGGTTTAGGGTCAAGAAGTCTCCTTGTTTTAGAACAATAGACGGGTACACGAATGTAGACCCTTACAGTTTACTCAAACTCTCATGGAACTTTCATATTTCGAAACGTTTATCCTGGTCTTAACCACAAACAGACCCGACTCATACTTACTAGTCTAGTGAGTGAGGCAACATTCTAAAAATTCGATGGTAATGAAACGTCTGTTTCTCGTTAGATCAGTTTCGATACCAAAAAGGTCATCAGTACATACCCACACTCTCGACCTGGTATTTCTTCCGACTCGTGGCTTCTTGACCACGAAAACTTGACACCACAACCTCTTCTGAACTCTCAAGGAACCTGACGTTCCTGTAGGTTGGTCAGTCAGGATTTCCTTTAGTTAGGACTTATAGGGAACCTCCCTGACTACGACTCCGACTTCGAGGTTTTGAAACTGGTGGACTACACTTCTCGGCTGAATAACCTTTTCTGGGACTACGACCCTTTCTAACTTCCGTCTTCCTCTTCCCCGACTGTCTCCAACTCTACCAACCTACCGTAGTGGTTGAGTTTTCTGTACTGAAACTCGTTCGAGACCCTCAACCACTACCTGTCCCTTCTGACCTCACGACGTCAGGTACCCCAACTTTTCTCAGTCTGTACTGACTCGTTGACTTGTTGTTCGATGGTCCTTGTTTGACCCTTCTCAGTCGTTTTATAGTAAATTGTACACACGTGCAACTGACATCGAGGGCACACAACTAAAACCCCTCGTGTTTCTCACCCCGTCGGGACCGTCCCCGATACTATGACCTCCATCTCTGGGAGTATTTTGTCGTCTCAGGTCCGGGCAGGTCCAACCACTACGGTAGGTTGGTAGAGTTGGAGACAGCCGGGGAAGAGGAGCACGGGGAAGTTAGAAAGGGTCGTAGCCCCAGAGAAGGTTACTGTACCTTCCTACTCGTTGACCTGGTGTGTCGTACCGACCTATACACATTTCTTCCGACGGTAAGGTCGACACCAGGGTGGGAATGATAGGAGTGAAGTCCTTACCAGTGACCTTCCTTTTGTTCTGTCTTCGTGAGACGTCGTCGTGACCCCTCGACACGAAAGGAGTGGGGTCAGTGACAAGGCCGGGGTGGAGAGAGTGTAGGTTTGGACTGGGCAGGACGGAGTTCCTTTCAGTGTCTCGCAAGCACAGTTTCAGTGAAATAACTAGGTCCAAAACTAGTGGGACCTTGACGGGGAGACCTCCCGTTACCTCCCGTGACCCCGTTTCTCCGAAGTGTACTT
The DNA here is from genome assembly GCA_006410555.1 of Capra ibex. Taxonomy (NCBI): domain Eukaryota; kingdom Metazoa; phylum Chordata; class Mammalia; order Artiodactyla; family Bovidae; genus Capra; species Capra ibex. The sequence goes on along the minus strand of SJYO01016970.1, from coordinate 25,810,114 downwards.
CAGAGTCAGCCGCTGTTCCAACACCGGATGTCACCCCCCGCTGAGTTTCTTCGGGACTTTGGTCTTTGTTTCCTAACCTTAGTCGTGCACCCCTCCACCGGGGAGAGAGTGGATGAGGAGGGGGTCTACGGAGATTGTCGGACTAAACTCAGTCGGGAGTCACTGAGTCGGGTAGTTAACTCCCGGACAGTGGAAATGAGGGTGTGTCTTAAGTATCTCGAGAACAGGGCACTAAAAGGGAACCCGAACCCGATCTCTTCTTGTCGTCGTGGAATAAACGAAAGTGTTTTCGAGAGGTTGTTGGACAAGAAGTTCCACCCAGACAGTGAGTCAAGACCCACACACCTGGGTCGTTTGTTAGGTCCGAAACCTTCGGGTCGACGGTAGGATACTCACCCTTCACCAAAGGATCCTCTCGTACTCCCTGATCTTAAGGGGTCTCCACGTCTGACGGAGACCTCTCGGTCGAGGTGTCGGTTGTGGGAACAGAGGGGATCTGGTCCAACTAGTCGAGGAATGTCCAGAGTGACAAGTGAGAGTGAGAGGAATATTAAGTAGGGGCTATAGTTACCTCACTGGAGAATTATAGTATGGTGTAATATTATAGGGGGAGGAGTCTTAGAGGGTCAGTTGAACGGTGATGTGAATCTTATTTTAGGTTTGAAAGTGGTTCTAGATACTCGGTCACACACCAGTTGGGACCTGGATGAAGAGGTTGGATTAGAAGATGGTGACTGAAAGGGTAGACAAGGAGTCTGTACGGTATCATAGGAACAGAGGTCTGTACAAGTAACACAACAGGAGAAGGACCCTCCGGGAAAGAAGTATAGAAGACAACCGATGGTGGAAGAATATTAAATCCAGAATCAGGTTTTTTTTTTTTCTGAAAACAGTTACACCTCTTCAGACTACAGACCCCGTCGGGGTGGGGGTGACGTCACAGACTCGTCTTTCTTCCCGTCCTCGACACGTTACCTTTCCTAATTCTTAGTCCTCTGGAACCAGGTCAGAACCCAGACGGTTCTTGGAGGACACGTCGGGACTCATTCAACGACCTGGTTGGATCCGGAGTTTCAGAGTTTATATTTCTATCTACCCTCCCGATCTACCCACAAAAGTTGGACCTAAGACTTCTCAAGTTCGGAGGATTCCTCCGTTGGGTCTCGTAACGGGCCCACTGAACGGGTCCCATTTTTCATCTCGTTTCAGTCCTTAACGACTTCCGAAGACCTGAGAGAGGACAAGTAGGCTTCTTCGAAACAATAGTGAAGGACATATGTTCCCTCACACACCTCTTTTCCTCCTGGAAAATGAGTTATAACTTTTGACGTCAAAGGGTACAGATTACATTTGGGTTATGGCTACGTACTAACATACGCTACTAGGAATCTCTACGGGCCTTGGACGTAGTACGGGGGTCAGAGAATGTACCTACGAGTGTTCATCAGCCTCTTTCCGTCCTTTCACCCCCATGGGAAGTTGACCCTCTCTATAAAAGAAGTCGAAGAGACAAGTGTCGGGTTATGGGTAAGAGAGGAAGTGTGGACGGAGGAAGGGAATTTGTACAAGAACCGTTAAGGTTGGAGGGGACTTTTTCGCTCTCGGGGAGTGGAACTGACCCAACCGGTGGAGTACAAAGTCTCGGAAACTTTGGTGAAACCTCCATTTCGTAACTAGGAACAAGTGGAACTGGTAACCCGAGACACTCCTCCCTTCGGTCCTCAGTTCTTCCTCCGTCTTTTCCCACAGTCCCGGGGTCTCTTTTTCTCTATCCTAAGTTTCAGTCCCGAAATCTTCAGAATTCTTCTGTGTACCCAGAGTGGAACCCCTTGTCCTCAGCTTCAAAGAGGAGAACGAACGGGGATCTTCTCTACTCCTACTGTTTACCCTGGATCCGAACGATCTTGGGGAGAGGAGACGGAAACGTCCAGTGATTACCGAGTATCTTAAAAGAGGACGTCTAGGGTCTGTCCTGGAGACTTAGTAAGTGTCTCCTGAGGACCGTCGAGAAAGGACGTCAAACTTATGGGTAAGGGAGGGACGAGGTAGAGACGTGATCTGTCGTACCCGACTGGTATCCGAAGTGTGTGGAGTGGGGGCCCCAAAACCACCCCTTCCGACGACCGGGTGAGGAGTGTGTACCTAGGAGTCCTACCTCAAACGACCACACTGGGTAGAAGACCCAGTAGTGTAGGACCCAGTACAGTAGGAAGGTCTTGTTTGGACGTCCCACTTTCCTACACCACTTAATTATGGTCCCACTTCGTTTGTGAGGGGGAAAGGGAGTTTCATTCTGTTTCTTAATGTCAAACACCTCTCTTAATTTACTCTACCGTGTATTTTCAACGAATCGTGTCACGGACCGTACATTATTTATAAGGCGATCCTAATCTGTCATGAGAAAAGCGATTGAGTAAACTATGATAACACTCCTAACTTACTCTAATCCCTACACTTCTCACGACACTTTTGAGATTCCGTCACTCACTAGGGGTTTGAAGTCCCATGAAGCCTTAGAAGACGTTCCGAACAATTCCGTGTCTAACGACAAGAAGGGAAGATCTCAAGGACTAAGTCCTCCAGACCCCACTTCCAGTACTTAATCGTAAAACTTGTTCAAAGGACCACTACGACTATGATGACCAGACTCCTACGTACAACTCTTACTGACACGATTCCGTAATATGTGTATAATCTGTAGTCATCACTATCATCATTATACTTAAGACCGGTCTAAAGGATAGACTAAGAAGGGAATAAGTACTTTGAGGGAAGATTCTTTCCCAGTTGGTAGACAGAAGTTTCCTGAAGGGTGAGGGAAGGAAGGAGAAGACACAAACAGTATGTTAGATAATACGAAGGATGAGTCTCCGAATTCACACACACACATGCATACAAAAGGACCGACTTTTAAGTTCCTAAGGACCAAGGCCTTTTTTAGACGATCACGGACCCCCATCAGAGTTCCTCAATCTACGACTGGAAAAGGTCTCCGAAGAAGATCTTCGGACACGACCCGGGAAGGTCCCCAAACTCCCGTTTGTCGGACGGGAAGGTCCAGGTAGGGGTAAGACCAGACAGGGATAAGAGGTGCTCCACTTGTACTGTCTCTCAGTTCATCTCTGTAATCCCCCTCTTTCGGACAAGAGTCTAGTTTTCGGGAAGTGATATGGAGACGTACACTGTTTCGGGGTCGGAAAGAAGAGATCGAGAATGAGTGGCACCCCGTACTAGACGACCTCATTTTGAACGTTCACGAACTTCTGGCTCGACCATTTAGGACCCTCCCCGGTCTCGACGGGGTGAGGGTGAACTGAGACTGGTAGACTCCCGTTTTTTCACCACACTCTTTCCTCGAACTGATCTTCGGAAGGTTTAAGGTCAACTTTATTTCGTCGAAGGAAGGTGATAGTGGGGACCCAAGTCACCAGGGACAGGGGGAGTGGACTGAGGGAGGAGGAAGGTCCAGGAGGAAAAATAAAAAGGGAGGGGGTAGTGGTGGAAGGGACAAACAATTGGGGACGGTGGAGCAAGTGAAAACCATGGTTGAAAGTCTATTCCCGGTTCCAATGTCCGTTACTCGTCGGGTACCTCCCACTCCATTCGTCTATGAGTTTTTCGGTGTGTGTATTTACCTATTAACCCACTTGTCCATCCCGTACCTTTCGTCCCCTTGACGTAAATCCCTTCCGAAATTTCGGACGTCCCCTAACTTCCCCTGACCTCACACCGAGTCACCATTTCTTAGTAAGGTAGGGACCCAGTCCTTCTACGGGACCTCCTCCTTTACCGTTGGGTGAGGTCATAAGAACGGACGTATTAGGGTACATGTCTCCTCGGACCACCCGATATTAGGTACCCCAGCGTTTCTCAACCTGTGTTGACTCACACACTCGTGCGTACTCGTGTGTACGGACTCCTAACCTCTCCTCAGGACTTTAGAAATGTCCTTCTTTCATAACCATACGTATCCAAAACTCACAGACCTAGGAACAGGACTTCCGATTTTAAACGGTGACCCGTATTCCCTTCCGTTCCCCTTGTCTCTATTAGGGATTACGATATGTGTGAAAAGAGTAAGGTTCATCTACCCCATCCCAACGTCAGACCAAAGAAACAAACGAACAAAGAAGCACAAAAAAAAAAAAAAAAAAAAACCCCCCCCACAACAAACAAAGACTACCACCTTAATGGTACTCAGTAATACCTTTCCTTTAAGAGGAGGGGTAAATTTACCTAAGATAATAAAGGGACCGAAACTCTTCCTCCTTTTGCAGTATGACTCTTCCTTTTATTGAAGACCTTCCTCCCTAGTATGAGACCCCGTCGCGAGGGTCTTGACCGTCCTTTTCACCACTAGACCTGTGGGAGTCAGTTTGGATGCCCCCGTGGACCGCGACAGGCGCCACGACTCGCCACCGGTGTAGGACCGTACCTCCTCCGAGGCTCGAGATTTCTCTCGATCCGTAGGGATTCTTCGAACTCCCAGGATGGGAGAGGGGTGGGAGTGGGAGTACCGGAGGAGGATGTCCAAAAGCACTCAGGAGACGTTACCGGAGATTTGGGTTCTTAGCCCGCTCGTCTCGACCGCGGTCGGATCCTCAAACGCCGCAGACGGGCTTCGAGGCCCACGACCTTAGGAGCTCAGACGCGTCAGCCAGAGGCCGACGAGTTTACACTCAGTCGCTACCAGATGAGCCTACCGCGTCACTTCCCCCTCCTTCTTCTACCTGGAAAAGACGGAGTAGGAGAAAGGGGGGTCGGATCGGGAGGGTAAGAAGGGCCTTTGACCTAGCGTTTGTGGTCCGAGGTCCCAGAATGTTTCTTCGGAACTAAGTAGGGAGCCGGGTCAGAAGAGGGTCCCGGGCTATGGGCCCCAGGGACGAGGATGACAGGTCTCTCGGACCGGGGACTGATAGGGACTCGGTATCCGTAGAGAAGGGGGCGAGGAGCCCTTCAGAACGAAGAGAACACCGGCGTGAACGGTCAAAATGAAGGGACACGGGGACACAAAAATGCAGGAAGAAGGATTAGGGGTTAGAAGGGGACTTAGCCGAAGAGAATCCAGATCTAGGGCATGTGGCTCGGGGTGAGGTTCGGACGCGCAGGAAGGCACGTGAAAAGAAAAGAATGAGGGGTTTGTGTAACAAAAGGAGGCTTCAAGGATTGGAACTCCAGGGCTCTGGGTGAAGTGAGTCTTGGCGAGAGACCGGGACGGGCGTGGGGTGGGGTCCAAAGGAGGACTGGCACTGGTGATTGCAGCGACCTCGGGGGGTCCGCCGACAAGTCGTCGTCCTTCGTCTGCTCGTCGGTCTCGGGGGCCTTCGGGGGCTCGGTGTCGCCCGCGACGTAGGAGGGACCGAACGACGCGACCAAGGGGTGGATTCATCGTCTCTACCGTCTGTCGACGACCTCCCTGACGCGTCCTGACAGCTAAGGGTGGGCGACCGATCGGTCTGACTTAGACGTGTTGGGAGGGAACCGTCGACCCGGTTAGCGACCTCCCGGGACGGGGACGGATGCGGATGGCTCGGGGATGAAGAGGATGGCCGGGGTGGTGGGTTTGGATGAGGATCCTCGGGTGACGAGAGAATTATTTTGTCTAGGGTTTCTGATGACGAAGATGAGGGTTAGGGTTCCAACCTCTCTCCCGAACGTACATTTTACGACCACACTTTACGTGGGCGGAGTATCTAAACAACACTCCCAATTTATCCATGTCGTTGACCTGTCGACCGTAAGTTACTTAGATCAGATAAAACTAAAAGGACTATGAATGAAGTGGGAATGGATGGAATTTTAGAGGTTGGTAGTACCCAAACTGGACGATTCATATACGTGTTGATAGAAGAGGTGTAGGTGATAGTAGTAGGACCAAGTTTAGTGACATGGTTTAAATTGTCTCGATAACGTTATTGATTGATGACTTCATTGATTGACTAGGTGTCGAAGGTGTGAAAGAATCAATGTTCGATTATACACTCGAAGGATTCGAGATCTGTAAACTTATAGAAAAAGTAATTCGAATTTTAAAATAATACTTTCAAAAGTTTATAATTTTCTCTTCTGAGTTTACTTATTTGTACTTTATACTTATAAGAATAGTGGGTCTGAATTAACGAAGACTTCATAAATTCTCATTATATGCCTGTAGTACTGTAAAGTGAGGATTTATTAAGTTATATGTAGAAAATCTTAATTACCAAGTGAATTTTACCCCTCTTATACGACCTAAAAGACGCACACACGTTGTAGTAGTGTTTCCAGAAGTGTCTCTCTTCGTCCTCCCAATCTCATTCATCACCTCCTATATTGTAACCTTTGATCCCCAACCTCACTAAGTTCCTTCCCCGGTGTTCAGTTCCTTACGTTTGTCGGAGATCTTCGACTTTTTCATTCTCACACAAAAGAGGGAAATTTGGAGGTCTTCCTCGTCTCTGGACGACTGTAAAATACATAAAATAGAAATTTTTATAAATAAATAAATAGACACCGAGACGACCCAGAACTGATGAAGAGCACCCGAAAAGGAGCAACGTCTCTCACCCCCAACGAAAGAGCAACGTCACGAGTCAAAAGAGTGTCGCCGTCGAAGAGAACGACACCTCGTACTCGAGATCCGCATACCTGAAGTCATCAACACCGTGTACCCGAAGTAACGGGGCACCGTACACCTTAGAAGGGTCTGGTTCGTAACTTGACCACAGGGGACGTAACCGTCCGTCTTAGAATTGTGGACCTGGTGGTCCTTCAGGTCTGTAAAATTAAAATCTGAAGACTGAAGGCTGAAGGTCTTTATATTCTATTGTTTTAACAAAACCCCGTGATTCAAACTAAACGACACTAAACAATGTGGTCGTAAACCTTTAGTTGTGTTACAGATTTTTATAAATGATAAAGGATTAATTGTGTCAAGAAATTATGAAAGTCTACACACACACGAGTCAATGTAGACTGAGACGTTGGGGTACCTGACACATCGGGTGGTCCGATCAGACAGGTACCTTAAAAGGTCCGTTCTCATAACCTCACACAACGGTAAAGAAAGAGGTCCCTGTAGAAAGGTTGGGTCCCTAGCTTGGGTACAGAGGACGTAGTAGGACGTGACCGCCCGTCTAAGAAATAGTGTCTCGGTTGACCCTTAGGGGTCCTGAAGGTCTATGTTGAGGAAATTGTCTACTTACCAAACACTTATAAAAGAGGTTGAGACTCGTACAGTAAAATTAAAAAATTATCACGAAAAAAAACTTCTCGTTTTACAAATTAAAACTCCTTTAGGTTAATTAATTCAAATAGAAAATACCGATTTCGAAACAAAACTAGAACCTTTACGAACAGATGGGGTTTGAGTCTTTCTAAAAGAAGATACAAAAGAAGGTTTACAAACCGTCTGGTGTATTTGAGTTAGTTTTTCGTAAGAGAGAAAACAATACGAGACTTTCTCAAAGTCATGCTAAAAAAAAACTTTCTTTTTTAATTTTGATAGAAACAACTGTCTACTGTACTAGACCTATGTTTAATAAAATAAGAAATTTAAAACATAACCCCATATCGACTAATTGTTACAACACTTTCAAAGTCCACTTGTCTCTTTCCTGAGTCGATATGTATATGTACATAGGTAAGAGGGGGTTTAGAGGGAGGACAAGTCCACGGTGTATTGTAATTCGTCTCAGGGTACATAATATGTCATCCAGGAACGACCAATAAGTAAAATTTATATCGTCACACATATACAGGTAGGTTTCAGGGATTGATAAGGAGGCGGGGTTGGGAAGGGGGACCGTTGGTACAAACAAAAGGTTCAGACACTCAGAGAAAGACAAAAAATTCATTCATATAAACATAGAAAAAAAAAAAACTAAGGTGTGTATTTTCCCCAGTATGCTATAAAGAGGAAGAGACAGGCTGAATGAAGTGAGTCATACCGTTAGAGATCCAGATAGGTACAACGGCGTTTACCGTAATAAAGTAAGAAAAATACTGATTATCAGGTAACATGCATACGTGGTGGACAAGAGATAGGCAAGGAGACAGTTACCTGTACGTCCAACGAAGGTGCAGAACCAATAACACTTGTCACGACGTTACTTGTGACCCTACGTACATAGTAAAACCTAGTACAAAAGAATACGGGTCCTTACCTTGACATCCCAGTATACCATCGAGACCCGAAGGGTCCACCGCGACCACCATTTTGTTCTTTGTTGGCGGACGATTACGTCACTTGAACTCTACGTCCAAGTTAGGGACCCAGCCCTTCTAGGAGACCTCCTTTTGTCTCGTTGGATGAGGTCATAAGAACGAACCTCTTAGGGTACCTGTCTTCTCGGACCGTCCGATGTCAGGTATTCCAACGTCTCGACCTGTACTTACTTCGACGAATCGTACACACGTGCGTACCATCGAGATAAAAATTATAAAATTCCTTGGAGGTATGACAGGAGAGATCACCGACAAGGTTAAATGTGAAGGTGGTTGTCACATCCTCCGAAGAGGTGTGGGAGAGGTCGTCTCAAAGAGATACTAACTATAATAAAAAGACTCACATACCTCAATCTTAAAGAAACACTTATTCAAAATGATGTTAAAATTAAAGAAATCGACGAGTCTATAAGATAAGAAAGGTGTAGAGAAAACCTTTGAACTTAAAAAGTTTTTTAAATAAGTGTTGTAAATTCGATAGTGTAAACAATCATATTTTCTATAAGTATAAAGAAATAATAGGAAATTTATCGACATCTTTAAACTTCACTAAAGTGAAAAATTTAAGGACTAAAACTATGAAACATAAAAAGACAGAAAAATAAGTAGTCACATCGATCTCTATTTATAATAGCTAGTAAAATTTCTTGACTGAAAACCAGGATAACGAAAAAGAGACACCAAACGAGTAAAATAACTATAGGTAAGAAATAATAATAAAGGAAGATAAAAAAACTCAAGGTGAATAACAAAGGGTTGAAGAACTCAACCATCGAATCTAGTAACTAAATTTACAAAAGAAGAAACGTTATTTCTGTACGCCTAGATATGTAAAGGGAAATTCGTAATCAAAAAGTGCAAAACTGATAGTTACTAATTACAAAAGATTAAAAAGAACACTGAGGAACCTGGATACCTAATAAATCTTCCTACAACGATATCCCCTAAAAATTTCCAAAAAACCGATAAATAAATAAAAAATTAAAGTTACACCGGACTCTTGTACGAAGTATACTGAATTTTTAAAGTTTTTGTCCGACAGGATCTTGACGGGGACATCTATCGTTCCACCGAGCCCCACCCCTCCTGTCTTTACGAAGTTAATCGACGTTTCAAAACTAACCTCTTTCTTTATCAAGTTTCTTTGGGATCTTACCATCCTTTGAACCCTAAGAGTTAAAAACACATATACACGCCATAGTGAGGGGGAGATTTTACATTTAAGGAGGAGGGGGTTATTTCTTGTCCGAGATTATTGTCGGGACTAAACGCGTTCGGGATTCCGTGTCACTCAGTCGTGGACGGGGTGTTTGGCCGGAGTGGAACCGAAGACACAAACTAGAAGAGAGGTCGGGGAACTAAAAGGGAAACAAAATCTGGGTCAGTTCCTGGGAGTGGACCTCTTGTCGTCTAAGAACAAACGTCTGGAATGTGGTACCATTGGTCAAGAATAGTGCCCCGAGTCAGTGAGTCACGACTATACAATGGGATCGTTGGCTAGACCCTCTTCCTTCGTGTCAACGGTACCACTGTCCTCAGTCTTCGACAAGGGAACCACTCACACGCCCAGACCTAAGGGGGACTCCGAGTTCGAGGAGACCCATCTCAAGTACCGGTCGATCTCCACGAGTCGGAACACGTCAACGGGTCAGGTTCGGAGGTCTCGTAGGGAACTCGACTTTGTTATGAAGGATCGTCTAGATAGACAAGATGAGAACGGGAGAGAGTCATGTAAGAGGTCGACACGATCCTATCAGAAAATTTTAAAAATGTAGTAGTAAGATAAGTAAAGGAATTTTGGAGACCACTGAAAGAAGACGGGAAACACATCCTTGATCATAAGAAATGATACTGCATGTCCCTGTCCTCTTTTACCTGTAGAATCGAGTTCGTCTCTCTCTTTTAAACGGGAAGGAGGTAGAAAAATAAGATAATTCTAGGAGATACTTAACCTACCACGGATGGGCGTACCCGCCAGAAGAAGTGGGGAGAGAGAAAAGACTGACATGTCCCAGAAGTAACGACACGAGTCCGAAGAGAACAACGTCCCGCACCCGAGATCTCGTACTTTCGGGTCATCGACGTTGTGATCCTGAGAGATCAATGGTCCGTGTCCGAATCAACAGAGTCCCGTGCACCCTAGAATCAAGGGACTGACCCTTAACTTGAACTTAAGGGACGTAACCGTAAGAAGTGAGTTAGATGACTAAAGTTTAAGATTAGAGAAGGTCTCTGTGAAAGTGTCCGTGTGAATCTTTGTTACAAAAGGATCGACAGACCCGTAGGGAATCGGGTCAGTTTAACTGTGTCTTTTAATTAGTAGTATCAGTCGTTGACCTCACTTGGAACGACCCCTAGGGACTTCTAGACACATCTTGAATAAAGTCTAGCTGAGGGTGGTTCCCTTCCTATATGACCTTGTAAATAGGTGATTTAATTCAGAAATTAACCAACTCCCGTCGGGGTCTCCCACAATTAGGGGTTTATAAAGTTCGGACAGAACTCGTATCCATTCGTTGAAAGGGTCCGTAAGGTCTTTTAGGTGATCTACTCTTCTCAGGGTACTGAACTCCACCCTCCGACAGTCGTGTACTTCTGTGGGGAGTGAACGTGGATGTACACTCGTGTCTCTATCCGGTCCCCTGTCCTTTGTCTCGAAGATGCCCCAGTCGATGTGTCGATAACATACTTATATAACATAGATACTGAGGGAAGGGACTGATCGGAAGTTGACGGAACTCCGTCCTTGGTACGTGACGTCACCGGTCCGTGTCACTTACGTACTACCCTTTTTCGTTCCACCCACTAACCCCAGTTGGATCAATTATTCTTGATCTATATCTCTTTATCCGACTCCCAATACAAATCGATACAGGAATCTACGCTCCTATTCTCCTCTCCTGTACCAACCGTCGTACAAATTCGGACATAATGTCTCTCAGGGAACCTGACGTTCCTCTAGTTTGGTCAGTCAGGATTTCCTTTAGTTGGGACTTATAAGTGACCTTCCTGACTACGACTTCGACTTCGAGGTCATGAAACCAGTGGACTACGTTTCGGGTGAGTCACCTTTTCTGGCATTACGACCCTTTCTAACTCCAGTTCTCCTCTTCCCCCGTTGTCTCCTACTCTACCAACCTACCGTAGTAGCTGAGTTACCTGCACTCAAACTCGTTTAAGACCCTCTGTCACTTCCTGTTCCTTCGGACCTCACGACGTCAGGTACCTCAGTGTTTCTCGACCTACACTGGTTCTCTGACTTGTTGTCGATGTTGGTGGTCTCCTCACAGAGAGTTAAAGAGACCCGACACATTCCCCCGCTCAAGATACCAGACTTTAGGATTGGGGTTTCCACTATCATAAACTTTCACTCCGGAAACCCTCCACTAATCCAGGACTCCCAGTTCTAGAGTACTTATGTTAATCACGGGAATATTTTCTCTGGGATCTTTCTGGGGAACGGGAAGATGATACACTCCAATATCGTTCTACCTCGGGAGATACTTGGTCCTCCGTCCGGGAATGGTCAGTGGACTACGGTCACGGAATTCGAATCAGAAGTGTCGGAGATCTTGACACTCTTTATGTACAGGTAACAAATATTCGGTGGTTCAAATACCACAAAACCGTATCTTCGGACTTGTCTCATTTTGTCACCCGAACTATGAAACGTCACACGAGGGCAAACACTCCTAGCTTACTTGACGCATACTTTCACGAAACTCTTTGATATTTCGGGCTCCGTACCCTGTCGATCTCAAACCAACCCGACTAGAGGGGTGAGGGTCCCCGTTTGACCAGTATCCATAGTTGGACGACTTACACCTTTCGGAACCGGCACAATAAGAGACACACTAAAGAACCCTAGATCTCCCTTCTCAAAGGAAGGTGTTTTCCTCTCCACACCCACCCCTACCGTCGACAAGGTCGATGGTAAGATGGAACGGAAAATGGGTGGAGTCTTTACCAGACACCCTCCTCCTTCACTAGACTTTGATCCGGAAGTCACGTTTGTCCCCGACACGAGAGGTATAGGGTACGGGACACAAGCCTAGGGGGAGGAGAGTGGAGTCTCTGAGACCAGTTAAGATTTGGGGTGAAGGACGGAGGTCTGTTTGGACATCTTTCTCAAACGAACTTTTAGCCGTACTTATTAGGTTTAAACCCAGTCGGACTTTGACGAAGAACTTTCGTGGTCCCTTTCACACCCCCACCCTCAGAAGGGGACTCCGAAATTAGTCGACGTTGCAACACTGAGTCTCATCCCTTCTTGAGTTTCTGTAGGATTTTACCCTTCTTTGATCCCTAAAAGTTACTTACGGTATTCCGTCCACAACGGTGAAGGAGGAAGCGGGTGGAGTGGGGGTTCGTTTGAGCCTTGTTCAGAGTTATCATCAGAACTAGACTTATTCGAGATTCTGATCACTGAGTCCTTGACAGTCTGACGTCCGTGAATGGAACAGGGGTAGAGATTAGGGTAAAGGAAGACCCCTGAAAGGTAATCTGTGTCCCGACCAGCTAGGGGACTCGGGTCTCCTCTGACCGTCGCGGAACGAATGGTTGAACTATCTTGGCACCACTGGTCACACGGGGTGCCCCAGGCAGTGTCCTGGTGCCTACTCCACGTCGTCGGTTAGATTCGACTTCTCCGGGCCGACGGTACCACTGTCCTTACCTCTAGTCACAGAAACTTTTCCCCTCCCCGGCCGACGGAGGTCTACCTCGGGTCGATCCTCTATGGGTCGTTACGACGGTTCCATGGTCATCTCAGGTGGACCTATTAAGTGATCGGGGTCTGTCCAGATGAACAGGGATGAGAATAGACAAAGTATCGATAAAAGGTAGTCGCAGTTACATAGAAATCTTTTACGAACACAAAAGGATACGGAAAGGAAACTTTAGGGGACTGTTAAAGGGTGACGTAACACTTATTTTGGGTTTACGACTGACACCCAATATTCGGGACTCATCAGGACCCGGAGTACAGTTCGACAACGGGATTCTCCGGACGGAAGTAGTGTTTGGATTCCCGTTGGCATGAACGTCAAGAGGGACCGAATCCCTGAGAAGAAGGTTTAGAGGTGAGAGATGACTTTCACGATAAGAAAGTCATGTGTCTTCCCGATAACGGAACACAGGAAATTCAGTTTCAAATTTATCAGTAGAAGAGTCCGACAGGAATCACACTTCTATAGACTCCACACTTCGTCGGGTCGGAGATGACTCCCCAGAAAAGCTCCTTCCCACACCGTCACGCCCCCTTCCGACCCTGAACCCAACCGGGTCGGGGTACGAACGGGACAGTCAAAGAGTCGATGCTTCTACCTACCTATGGACGATCTACCCGTCCATAGACCCGAGGTCTCTTGAGTCCCCAAGGTCCCTCTACAGACTTTCGGAACGAGTCACCTGAAGGAGGTGTGGTGTCTCCTCTCGTTCCCCCTCCGACTTACGTTCCCCGAGACCCATGAAGAGAGGGTAGATTCCTGTTTTTGAAGACCATATAAGTGTGTTGCAAATACCTTCCTCCCCTCCTAATCCCAGTACAGTATGAGTTCTAAAAGAATCTTTTCGTCTTGGACATACATAGATATAAAAAATTAAATCCTTTCGAGACTTCATCTAAAGACGTCCGTGAAATTCGAGACAAGGATACGAACTAGAATGTCTCGGGGCCCGAGAACTTCCGGGTCTCAGGGTCGTAGGGAGCCAACTACTTTAGAGACACTTCCACTCTACCTCTTGTGCCCCGCGGGAGATCACCCCTCCCCTTCCCTGCACTTCTCAAATCTGTTACCCAGGGTCCAGTACCGACCATCACCGTCTTGGTCCTGACCCGACCGAGACAGACATGACTTTCACGAGAAGAAAGCGTAGGAGCCCGGGAGAGAAAGTCTTCCGAGAGGTAGTCCGAGTCACCTCAGGACAGAGAGGAATAGTTGGTCGTGAGTGGGGGAGAACGGGGGACGGAGGGAGAAATTTACCCGAGGATCACCCGAGTTGGAAGGACTGTTCCAATCCGGGAGTGGACGTCACTCCGGAACCCACCCCAACCAGTAGAGAACCAAGTCCTGGAGATAGGTTTTGGTGAAGGCTCAAGTAGAACGAGGGTCAAGTGGGACCAGGGACCCCCGACTCCCCTCCCTTTGGACCTCAGTTCCCACTTCTATTTTACCGGTTTCTCGAGTCTCCTTTTCTGTCCTCCGAGTTTACTTCTTAAAGTTTTAGGGACTCACTTGGAGTGGTATCCCTTGTCGTCGTTTACCGACAGTCCGAAAGGGTTGGAGAGGGAAGCGTTTGTAGTGATTGCCGAGTGTCTAGGGGACTGACTTTAGTGTGTCTGGAAGAGGAGTAAGACAAGTGACCCAAAGACCGTCGAGGATGGACGTCGGGATTGGGAGTAAGGGAAGGGTCGCGAGACAGGTGTTCTGTCCCGTGTCGGGAAGGGTGTGGAATCGGACGACCAAAACCACCCTTTCCGATGGCCGAGTAGGGAACTTATCCTGAGACCCCGTCCCTCGACCCGTACACGAGGTAGACGACTCAGAAGTGTAGAACTCATTGTAGTACCACCTTCCTACCTACTGTGAATCTTATCAGGACTACCCGGGTCGGGGCTTCGGTCTCACACTAATCTTAAAATGGAAGGGGTTTCACGTAGCCTTGGAATCCCGGGACCTCTGACCGACCCCATGTCCTCAAGCGGAAGACAGGGGGAGTCACAAACTCAGGGACAAGAATCATGACTTATCGAGACACTAGGACCTTTTGAACTCGAAAGGGTCGAAGTCAAAAGAGTAGGTACTTTACTGACTGGAGTACCCCAACAACTCTCTCACTGTCCTTCATTACGTAAATTCAAAGAGTCGTGTCACGAACTGTGTATTATGCACTAGTGTACCGTTTAATTATCAAAACGACACTCTTCGTTTACTCCGACTCCTACATTTCTCACGAAACTTCTGTGATTCGTAATGAATGTGTGATCTGTGTTACCAATAGTCATCATCTTTAAGTCTGAGTTTCGTCTCGAGGGAAGACTTGGGACGTTGTACTTTGAGACGAAGGTTCTTCCCAGTAGGGGGTGAGAGGTGCGGGTAGAAAGTACAGAAGATAAACGATATGGGAGTCTCGACGGGTCAGGGGTTAAGACTCAGGTCCTATACACGTACCACACCCCCTCTCCAAGACCGACCCCTGAGGTACCAAAGACCGAGACCTCGTGAACCTGTCGTGACGTCTGACCCGATCAGGGTTCTTCTACCTACGTCCGGAGAAGGTCCCTGAAGATCAACCGAGATGGTACGAAGACATTCCTTAGGCGCGACGGGACACTTCCGACCCTCTTGTGATGGGGCAGAGCGGGTTCCAGACCCGTCCACTCCGAGGTCCCTACCCATACTACTCTTTGGATCCTTTCCTCGAAAATGAGAATTCAAACGTCAAGGGAGGGATGGAGACATCGATTGTCCAGGTCGGAGGAAGGAGATCGAGAAAACCAGAGAGGAATTCCGTGGTCGACGACCCCGTGTGGAACGGTCATAATCTACCAGTCCAACTACTGGAGAACAACCCCAGACCGGTCGACGTGAAGGTAGACCGAGACAGGGAGATTCCCCTGTTCTTACTGTAGTCGTCTCTGTCACCAGTTTTCGGAAGGGTTTCCAGGTCCAACGTGTCCTCTTCGTGCAAGAGGTGACAGTGAGGGTCTAGCGGAGGGGGAGGGGGGTAGACACGAAAGGGAAGTGTAGGTAGGAAACAGAGAAGTAGGAGACCCAGAGTGAGTGGGAACCGTCTCTGAACATGCATTCTCGTCAGAAACCTGTTTGACGGACATCTGGACACCTACCTGTCTACTCGTCTCGGGGTCTACCGATGTTTTTGACTTATCTGTCTGTTCTTTTTTGTTGTTGTCCCATCCCTATCCCCCTCTTTAATTCGACGAGGGACCCTCCTCTCGACCTTTCTCAAGACCTTAGGAACCTTCTTATTTCTGAATCTTGAACCAAAGTATGTCCATCCTGACCGTTCAGGTCCAAGAAAAGGAGTTTCGGTGTCATGTAGGTTCATGTGTTACACACCGTACTTGAAAGATGATGTGTCTGGGAGAAGTCAGGTCCGTCTACTACACCCCACCTCCTCTTCGGTAAAAATTTTAAAGAAAGATAGGACTGAGAGAGAGGAAGAGGTCAAGTGTTCGTCTAGGATTGTGACTATGTCTTTCCACTTCTGGAGTTATTTTTCTGTTAGGTCAAAATTTTGTCCCTTTCTTCGACTTGTCTGTAGAGAGGTTTCTTTTATAAGTTTACCGATTATACGAGTACTTTTCTACGATTATAGTAATTGGTAATCCCTTGACGTTTAGTATGGGTACTACTGTATGGTGAAGTGTGGGTTTGTCCACCGTTCTTCGTTTTTCTGTCTATTATTGTTCACGGTCACTCCTATATCTCTTTGACCTTCGAAATATGTAGTGACCACCCTTACATTTCCCCACGTCGACGACACCTTTTGTCAGACCATGAAGTAGTTTTCTAATTTGTGTTTGTCAATGACATAATAGGTCGTTAGGGGGAGGATTCATGTGGGTGTCCTCTTTACTCTCGTAATACAGGTGTGTCTTTGGAGATGTACTTACAAGTGTCGTCGTAATGAGTAGTATCGGGGTTTTACCTTTGGATTCACAGGTAGTTGACTACTTACCTGTTCATTTTACACCATATAGGTGTATTACCTTATGATAACTAATTATTTTTCTTTACTTCAAGACTGTGTACGATGTTGCACCTACTTGGAACTTTGGTAATACGATTCAAAAATTTTTTTGTCGGTTAGTATGTTCCAACGTATAACACCCTAAGGCAAATGTCCTTTACAGGTCGTATTTGTTTGTTTAAAGGTTTGTTTAGGTTTACCTGTCTTTCAGTCAACCATCAACGCATCTCGACCTCCTACCCCCAACTCTCTTCTCTTACCTATCATTGACGATTTTCAATTCCCAAGGAAGTTCTTTTCCTACTGTTACAATGTTTTAACTAACATCACTACCAACGTGTTGAGGTACTTATATCATTTTGATAAATTTACCCATCTAATATAGAGGTATTTCAATAATAAATGTTCAGTGGGAATTTAAATCAAATTGTTTTTCCTTGAAAAACCTTGAAAACCTTTGAAAAGGGTTTGAAAAGAAGAACCGAAAGAGAAAATTCAACTAAGTACAAAAAATAGATTCATTTTAATAAAATTTTTCTTTGGAACGGTGACATTTACCTTTTGGTCATGGGTAACTGTATCTAACTTTCATTAATGTTTTTTTTTCTTTTTTAATTTTTACTTTCACCACCGTTGTCCTCCCCGAACCCCTCCCCTCAACCCGGAAACTCCACCTCCAGGGTCCCGAATGTCCATTTCGTCCGTTGGGCCCCGTCAGGGACGACAGGGGTCATGACTTTAGGACCCGGTCCGCACCGCCCCCAACCAGACCTCCACCGAGGGTCAACCCTTGATCTAGGATACACGCCCTTTGTTTCTCAAGGGTACTTTACTGATTCCTAGGGTGTGCGCCGTCACTTCTTCCTTGTAGAAGTGACGTCCTTCACTACGACGATTCTCGGTCTCGTTTATTTATTTGTTCGTTTAATTAATTAAAAATTTTTGGACAATAACTTGAACGTAGAATCGACCAACGAACCTCATCGACTGTTGAACGTCACACCACGTTCTCGGATCTTATCCCACACTATATGACATCCAAGAGTCACTCATATGAGAATGAAGGAATTTTCGAGAATTATTCGGGGTCCCCTCGAAAGATTTTAGGTTGGACTTCGAGCAGTGAGGACCCAAATGATAAGGAGGTACCGAGAGGTAATGTGAAAGGTTATTTGTGATTTGGGACGTTCCGGCCGTCACAGATCGGACCGAAAGGAGAGGTCTGTCAAGAAAAAAGAAGATGAGACACAAGGTCGGAGTCGTCGGAGGAGAGGTAAGAAACTTGTGGACTCGAGAAGAGTTTTCACTGGAGGGGTAGAAGGTAGGAGAAACAAAGGCACATCTCGTGTGGAAGAGTCTCTTCGGGAACTTATAAAGAAGAGGGATATTAGGTTATAATAAAGTAAAGGAATCTGTGCTCAGTTACAAATATTACTGATTAAGGACAAATGAACAAACAAAAAAAGATACAGAGGTAACCTCACTTTCAGGGTTCTCCCGTCTCCTGTACAAACAAAGTAACCATGTAGGTGTTACAGATGGATGGACTCACTTACTTACAAGTTATTACAAACAACTTATTTACTTTCCCTGAAACCAAGGTCTCTGGGGATACTTTGAAGAGACGAAGTCACAAGAGTAGACAAGTGACCCATGGAGTACCGCGACTGACACTTGTACTTAACTTTACTGGGACACTTTTGTCGGAGAACATTCTTATGTACCACTCAGCTAAAGACGAAGTGAAGTCGAAGTGGGAACGACCCTAAGAGTCCGGAGTAGGGTTCGGGGTAATCACCCACTTGTTTGACCTTTGGTTCTTCCCGTCCGGACCACACCATCTCTTAGTCCTCGTCTTGAGTCCTCAAGCCGAAGTGTCGAGTAGTCCCTCTTCGTCACTCTCTGGGTTCGAGTAGGTCTTCTCTGACGGAGGAAGGGACCATCGAGTCTACCATTTCATAGACGGACGTTGTGTCCTCTGAACCCAAGTTAGGGACCACCCCTTCTAGGAGACCTCTTCCTTTACCGATAGGTGAGTCATGAGAACGGACCTCTTAAGGCACTTGTCTCCGCGGACCACCCGATATCAGACACCCTGAGTGTTTCTCAGTCTGGGTTGACTCACTAATTGTGAAAGTACGACTACCCCTCTCCTGGGGGACTTACTCGACGTGGTTTCGATCTGACTTCGACCGGAGTCAAAACCTCCGAGGATCCTCAAAGGGTAGACACCCAGTCAAACCGACTATAGGCGAACCTATAGGGTCGTCCTCTATGATGGTGACACAACTCCAGACGTTCTGGGTTCGGTACGGGAAGTAGTCCCTTGTCCCAGAAGGAAGTTCCTGTACTAGTATAGACTACCCCTAGAGGACTTTTTCTCCGTCTAGGAGTCTCAACCTAGTCTTAATCCTCCCATAGACCTACTACTTATCGGGTTTCTGGGAAATTCTCCCCGAAGAGTCTTTGAGGGGATCGCCACGTCACCAAATCTTAGACGGACGGTTACATCCCCTGTGACCAAACTAGGGACCAGTTCCTTCTAGGGTGTATGGTGCCTCGTTAATTCGGGTACGTAGTGTTGATGACTCGGACACGAGATCTCGGACGCTCAGTGTTGATGACTTCGGACGTACAGATCTCGCGTACGAGACGTTGTTCTCTTCGGTGACTCTACTCTTCGGACTCGTGATGTTGTGTCTTATCGGGGGCCTTTCGTTGTTTCTGTGCCACGTCCGGGGGGGTTTTCTTCTTCCCGAAGAGTCTCGTACACACACACATATTTACATATTTACATATTAACACATGGTATGTGCAAAAGTACATATACCTCTGGACACACGTACACCCTCCTCTATAAACACAAATAGACATACATATACACGGTTGTACCAGACCATAAGGGTAGAGAGATCCTTTCTGGTAGAATGGACAGAGGACTCTTTAGACAAACGCCCAGTTCTTCGTTCTCAATCTTGAAACATACCTTGTTGACTAACCAAGTTCTAACTCTTTCCTCATACAGTCCCGACAGGCGACAGTAGGACAAACAAATTGGATGTACGACTCGTGTAATACTCTTTACGGCCAGACCTACTCAAGGTTCGACCTCAGTTCTATCCGCCCTCTTTGTAGTTGGTGGAGTCTATGCGTCTACTGTGGTGAGGTTACCGTCTTTCGTTCTCCTTTGGTTTCTCGGAGAACTACTCCGAGTTCCTCTCACTTTCTCGGCCGAATTCTGATTTATAATTTTTTTGGTTCTAGTACCGTAGGTGGGGGTAACGACGTACCGTTTGTCTCCTCTTTTCCACCTTCATCACTGTCTAAAGGAGAAGAGCCCGAGATTTTAGGGACGTATACCACTGACGTCAGTACTTTAGCCTTCTGCTAACGAAGAACCGTCCTTTCGTTTCTGTTTGGATCTGTCAACTTTTCGTCTCTGTAATGAGACGACTGTTTCCAGGAATATAAGTTCCGATACTAGAAGGGTCACCAGTACATACCAACACTTTCGACCTGGTATTTCTTCCCTCTTGCGGTTTCTTAACTACGGAAGCTTGACACTACGACCTCTTCTGAGGACTTTCAGGGAACCTGTAGTTCCTCTAGTTTCGTCAGTTAGAATTCCCTCTAGTTGAGACTTATAAGTGACCTTCTTGACTTCGACTTCGAGGTCATAAAACCAGTAGACTACGCTTGTCCACTAAGTAACCTTTTCAGTGATTACGACCCTTTCTCGTTTCCGTCTTCCTCTTCTCCCGTAGTCTCCTAAACTACCGATCTGCCGTAGTGACTACGTTACTTGCACTTGAACCTGTTTGAAGTCCTCAACCACTCCCTGTCCCTTCAGACCTTCCGACGTCAGGTACCTCAGCGTTTCAACCTGTGTTGACCCGTTGACTTGTTCTTGTTGTTGTTATACGGTTATATACACATACACGTCACATAAATAAACGTAAGTGATAAATAACGAGATAATGACACATTGTTTTAGTGGAGTCTCAAATCATCGAATACTGTTATTTGTGGATAGAGTGTGTCAAAGACACTTAACTCTTAGACTGTCTTCTAATCGACCCGTAAAGACCGAGTCTCAGAGAGTACTTTCATATCAGTTCTACAGTCGACCCCGATATAAGTGGACTTCCGGACTGACCCGGACTAGTGGAGAGTCACCCCGAGTGAGTGGTCGACCGTTGAACCACGACCGACAACCGTCCTCCGGAGTGAAAGATCGGTACAGTCGGAGAAGTAGACGGACGAACTCATAGAAATGTTGTGTCGTCAACGGAAGGAGATCCTCACTGGGTTCTTTCTCCCTTGTCCGTCTTCGGTGATACGAAAATATTGGATCGGAGTCTTCAGTGTATGATAGTAAGACAGTGTATGATAACCGGTGTGTCTGGTTGGGGTTATGTAGCACCTTCTTCTTCCGTGTTACCGGGTTTATTATCCTTCATCCTAGGAACCTTCTACCCATGGTTCACGTCACATACGTACGTCCTAACACATGCCCCAACACACACAAACACATATATACGTCTAAACATATATATACATATATTCAAAGCACACATACACCTACGTACTCATATAAATCTGTACAAAATACCGTTTATCTACCGTCTTTTCACCTTTGTCACTATCTAAAATAAAAGTAACTGAGGTTTTAGTGACACCTGTCACTGACGGCGGTGCTTCTCTGTGAATGAACGAGGAACCTTCTTTTCGATACTGTTTGGATCTGTCGTATAATTTTCCGTCTCTGTAATGAAACGACTGTTTCCAGGCATATCAGTTCCGATACCAAAAAGGTCATCAGTACATGTATACACTCTCGACCCAGTATTTCTTCTGACTCGTGGCTTCTTGACTACAAAAGTTTGACACCACGACCTCTTCTGAGAACTCTCAGGGAACCTGTCGTTCCTCTAGTTTGGACAGTTAGGATTTCCTTTATTTGGGAGTTATAGGTAACCTTCCTGACTACGATTACGACTTACTTCGAGGTTATGAAACCGGTGTTCTACTTTTCTCAACTAAGTAATATTTTCTGGGACTACGACCCTTTCTAACTCCAGTTCTCCTATTCCTCCACTGTCTCCTACTCTGCCAACCTACCATAGTGGTTGAGTTACCTGTACTCTGTTGAGGTCCTCTGTCACTTCCTCTCTCCTCGAATCGTACGACACCAAGTACCTCAACGTTTCTCAGTCTGTTCTGGATCCCTGACTACTGTTGTTGCCGTACACATAAGTAAACACATACACATACACACACGGATACTCACAAGCAACACGGAGATACACATATACAGGCACATACACATATGAACACGCACACAATACAAGTACATGCACACACTCCATACATGTACACATCCACAGACTTCCACACGTATTCGTACATGTACAACGTGAACACACATATTTCCACACGACCGTGCGTACACGTTTGACTCTTTACAGTGGGAACACCTCCTTTCGTCCTCGGTCCTCACCCCCGAGATCCCCTCCTCACGGAAAATGACGACTCCGTCATGTACCTGACTTCCGTAGGTCTCGGACCTCTTGTCCGAGAGTGAACGAAGGTCTCACACGTCTAAGTGACAGGAGAGACGGAAACCTAGGAAGACGGTTCCGAACGAAAGACCAAGTAAAAACAAATTTATAAAGTCAGAAGGAAATCGCCACGGGATCCCTTCGTTTTGACTCGTTGGAGTGAAAGTAAAAAGTGAAAGTACGTAACCTCTTCCTTTACCGTTGGGTAAGGTCACAAGAACGGACCTCTTAGGCTCCCTGCCCCCTCGGACCACCCGACGGCAGATACCCCAGCGTGCCTCAGCCTGTGCTGACTTCGCTGAATCGTCGTCGTCGTCGTCCCTTTGTTTCATTCCCGACCGAGAGCGGGGACCTTCGACTGAAATCACTTCTCGTCGCGGGGGACCCCCTTCGGTTCTCTCTTCCCGGCCCCTTCCTCCAAAAGGACTGGGATTAACGGGTCGAGGACAGCAGAGACAGGTCCCGACTAGAACTCGAAGCGCCCAAATAATCCCTTTTTCTCCCGCAAAGCAATGAAGATTATTAGGTCCGAAGGGACTATTGAGTCAACCATTTCTTAGCGGATGTTACGTCTTCTGGACCCAAGCTCTAGGGACCCAACCCTTATAGGGGACCTCTTCCCTTCACTTCAGCGAGTCAGTACAGGCTGAGAAACGCTGGGGTACGTGACATCGGATAGTCCGAGGAGACAGGTATCCTAAAAGGTCCGTTCTCACGACCTTACCTAACGGTAAAGGAAGAGGTCCCCTTGAAGGGCTGGGTCCTTAGCTTGGGCCCAGAGGGTGTAACATCCGTCTGCGAAATGGCGGACTCGGTGGTCCTCTTCCCTTTCCGATGGGGAAGGTCACAAGACCGGACCTCTTAAGGTACCTTAGGTACCCCAGCATTTCTCAGCCTATGCTGACTCGTTGAAAGTGAAGTGAAGTGAAGAAGAATCTTCGTTGAGGAGAAGAGAAAGTTAAATCTTACAAAGACTACGATTGAAGCCACAAATCTCCCGCAATACGTAAAAGGGGGAAAAATTCATTCATAAAATGAAATACTAACACTTTCATGCATATTTCTTTTTACCCATTTTATATTTGCACTCCGAGTTGTCTAATAATCTCACACTTTTTGGTACAGCTTCAGAGGTCCGGTATCTTGTAACAGTTATTGGGGTCTTTGTAGAACAGGGAAGGTCTAATGTTGAGACAGAAGAAAGGAAGGAGGGTTTCAATTAGTGACAGAACTGAACTACCCGTATTGTAGGAAGGAATAGAAACGGCATTACATTGTATTTATTCATGTGTAAAGATTTCTCATCACAAATGTTTATGTTAAAATTCCACATAATCGAAGGACACCACTGGTTTTGTTTAATGGTGTTAGAACTACCGAATTTTGTCGTCTTTAAATAAGAGAGTGTCAAGATCTCCGGTTTTCATCCTTTAGTTCCACAACCTTCCTGACTCGAAGGAGGTTTCGGAGACCCCTCATCTGAAAAAAGGGAAGGATGGGAGACCCGTGGGGGCCGTAGGGAACCGAACGTCTTCGTATTGAGGTTAAAGGCGGAGACAGAAGTGTACCTGAAGAGACACAGACGGACACAAGTGTGGAGAGAAAAAAGAATATTTCTGTGATGCGTGACCTAAATTCCGGGTGGGATTTAGATCCTATTAAAGTAGAGTTCTAAGAATTGACTAATGTAGACGTTCTGGGATAAAGGTTTTATCCCGTATAAGACAAAGGTCCATCCGCACTTAAAACCCCCTCTGTGATAAGTTGAGTGATTTATGTTATACATAATAGAACACGACTGAAAAAAAGTTGGAATTTCTTAGTGGGTACAACAACTGATATTGATATAACTCATATTATTTATTTGTAACATAAGTAAAAGTAACGGAAGGTGATACACTATAATGGAACGTTAAGTCTCACCCTACATGACACTCCGATTGTTTCGAAGTCGAAACCCTCAGAAGTGGAAGTACCTGGGAAAGGTTCCACGACCTTCTTCGGGGTCGATACACAGGTGTACTAGTCTAGAAATACACACTAAACGTTTTCATTATGTAATGTAAAAGAGTAAGGTAAATGTAGAAAAAGAACGGATTAACGGGTCCTATCTTCGAGGTTATGCTACAACTGATTTTCACCCCTCTTTTCTGTGGGGACAGAACACGGACTAGAATCCTTCTAAAGTCGGAAGGTAGTAACTTATATTTGAATAGACACCTAAAGAGTTCTGTGGGAAATAGTCCAACTGCTTCAAGGGAAGACAAAGACCCACGACTTATAAAAATAGTACTTTCTTACAACCTAAAATAATTTAAGAAAAATACGTAGACAACTCTACTAGTACACCAAAAACAGGAATTAAGATAATTGTATCACACAATGAATCTAACGAAAAGTATTCAACTTGGTTCGAACCTAAGGACCCTACTTAGAGTGAAACAATACCATATATCTGAAAGCCTCTTCCGTTACCGTGGGGTGAGGTCATGAGAACGGACCTTTTAGGGTACCTGCCTCCTCTGACCATCCGACGTCAGGTACCCTAACGATTCTCAGTCTGTACTGACTCGCTGAAGTGAAAGTAAAAGTGAAAGTACGTAACCTCTTCCTTTACCGTTGGGTGAGGTCACAAGAACGGACCTCTTAGGGTCCCTACCCCCTCGGACCACCCGACGACAGATACCCCAGCACGTCTCAGTCTGTGCTGACTTCGCTGAATCGTCGTCGTCGTCGTATCATGAAAATCAACAACGACTTAAGTCAAACGACAAAGTAACTCTTAAAAACGTCGAGTAAGTATTCCCTACTGAAAGAAGGGTAAAGTATACCATAGAAACAGACTGAAACCATAGTCCTAATGTGACCACGACAGAAGAGAAAGTGAAAATCACTCTCAAACACTCTTAACCACAATTGAGAAGGAATTTACGAGCAGGAACAAAATTAATTTGTAAAAGAAAGTATGATTTTAAAATAAACACTAAA
Organism: Capra ibex; assembly: GCA_006410555.1. NCBI lineage: Eukaryota > Metazoa > Chordata > Mammalia > Artiodactyla > Bovidae > Capra > Capra ibex. Next base: position 25,784,645 of record SJYO01016970.1, on the reverse strand, counting down.
ACACAAGACGATGAATTTCTCCCAGGAGTTTAAAGTATACAAAGTTGAGGATGTTTTGATTGTAGAGAGGATATTAGACAACATGACAAATACCCGGGAACCCAATAAGGGTCAAACCCTGAGGCACTTGTCACGACGATACTTGCAAGAACGTGTGCAGAGGACCACGGGTACGTTTATGTAAATGACTCCCACATGTGGATCTCATCTTCTCGACCCAGTCTCTCCTGTTACGACCACGGGATTCGACCACCGGTCTATGTGAGGGCGATTGGAACCTGCTCTCAAGGATAACGAGGTGTCGGAGTGGTTGTGAACCTTAACAGTCTAAATTTTTAAAGTCACATAATATTCCTCACACCACCACAGATTGGAACCAAAGTCAAACACAATCCAATCTGGTTTACTGTAACGGTAAAACATCCAGTTTCGCCAGTTCGTGTCAAGTAAAGTGTAATAAATTAGATTGCAAAGAGACTACTGAATACTTCATCTCGTATAAGAGTATATAAATTACGGATAAATTACCGAAAGGAGAAGAAAATACTTTACGGACAAGTTCATCAAACGAGTAAAAGGAAAACCTACAGACTACAAAGGATGGATGAACATCCAGAAATATATGAGATTTATACTCGAGATACAGTTAATATACACAAAGTTTACAGACAGAGTGAAGTGTTAAACAGAAGATTAAGAGAATTACTACAGAAGTAAAATTACTCCGTTTTAAACGGTCACAAAAGAAAAACGGATCACAAGAAACATAGGACAAATTTGGAAGGGGAATGGTTCCACCATTTTTATAAGAGGACTTTCTCCTCACACTTTTTCGTCCAAATTTTGAGTTGTAAGTTTTTTGATTCTAGTACCGTAGGTAGGGTAGTGAAGTACCGTTTATCTACCCTTTGTTACCTTTGTCACTCTCTGACGGCCCCAGGTCGGGGTCACCTAGGTCCCTTAAGCTTCCCACCTGCCGCAACCGCACCTTTCTGAACAAATAAATAATTATATTCTAATCTAATTCTTTGATATCACATTTTTTTTTTTTTCTTTCTTTGATATCACATCATCCTTCTAATTCACCTCCTTCTCCCGACTTATCGAACCAAATGCGCCTTCCGGTTATTTTAAGGTCTGTTCCTTAAACGTGGTAGATGCAACCCGGTGGCCGCGAACGAACTTATAGATTCCCACGGAGTGGAATCCGAGGGAAAGCGCGCCCAGAATTGTCGGTCCCGTTCATTCATCTGGACCGCTCGGAGGCGCGGGGTCCACCTCTAAGTCAGACTTTGATTTCATTTCTCGTCTCCCTCCCTTTCCCTCTCTTCTTCTCTCTCTTTCTGTGCCCCCCCTCGGTCTAAGGGTTCTTTGGTCCGGCTCTGCTCAAGCTCTTTGACCAGGCTCTTCGACCAGGGTAGGAAATAACAAGTCTTCCGGAAAATATGAAAACTATTTTGTACCTCTAGTTACCCATTGTGTTTTAATACATCGCAAGCGTTGGGTCTGAGAAAGGCATATAGTAAAACATATGTTTTCCAGAGTCCACTAAATGTAATAGAAGACCGGTTCTCCGAACAATTGTGAAAAACCGAGAGAAGGAATTACTTACAACTAAAACAAAGGGGACTTCACAAAAAGAAATTAGATGTAGAGGAATTTCGCGATTTCAATGTAGAGATATCTTGTTTCCGCTTCACCCAATATTGTTTCTTCCATGAATTGAGTTTCTAGATTACAACGATTATGGTCCAGATGATGAACAAAAAGATATATGGTTGATATAGATTTTTGTTTCCTATACTTTTAAATCGGCGTTCGTAACTGAGTTGTTTACTTTGAAAATTAGTCAGGATAAGATTTCTAAAACTGAGGAGCCTTCGAGGATGTAAGGATCCTACAAAATTCGAAGGACACGGAGGACGCCAGTCCTCCGGAGTTTGTTAGTGTACGCGTCGACATGCTCGGGACGTCCGTCCGATCTTTCGGTAGTCTCCCCAAAAACCTAACTTTGTGAGAAAGTTTACGTCTTCTGATTTCGGGACTTAACTGAAAAAGGTCTTTTACAGTCTTCTCACCTTTTCGTCTCGTGTTTTTGGTCGTCTAAAAACAACCCCATGTACGAATCCTTAAAGGTCTCCCCGGGGACTTCAGACTCGTACGGAACGCATACAGTCGAAGGAAGGAGTACTGGAACAGTGCCCGCCCTAAGGAGTGTGACCGAGGGCCGTTCTCTGACAAAAGAACCCGAGGTTTTAGTGACGTCTACCACTGACGTCGGTGCTTTAATTTTCTGTGAACGAGGAACCTTCTTTTTGATACTGGTTGGATCTGTCGTATAATTTTTCGTCTCTGTAATGAAACGGTTGTTTCCAGGTAGATCAGTTCCGACACCAAAAAGGTCACCAGTACATACCTACACTTTCAACCTGATACTTCTTTGGACTCGTGGTTTCTTAACTACGAAAACTTGACACCACAACCTCTTCTGAGAACTCTCAGGGAACCTGATGTTCCTCTAGGTTGGTCAGGTAGGATTTCCTTTAGTCAGAACTTATAAACAACCTTCCTGACTACAACTCTGACTTTGAGGTTATGAAACCGGTGGACAACGCTTCTCGACTGAGTAAACTTTTCTGGGACTACGACCCTTTCTAACTTCCGCCCTCCTCTTCCCCTGCTGTCTCTTACTCTACCAACCTACCGTAGTGGCTGAACTACCGGTACTCAAACTGGTTCGAGGCCCCCAACCACTACCTGACCCTTCGGACCGCACGACGTCAGGTACACCAGTGTTTCTCAGTCTGTGCTGACTCACTGACTTGATTTGACTTGACTTACAAAAGATTTTCAAGATAATAGAACGGTAGATATAAATCCACATTACGGATGAACGTTAACTAAACACATAACACCCTCTATCTCAAGGTAAAATTAAAAAGGTGTACCTGTAGGTTAAAAGTGTCGTGTTAAATAACTTTTCTGGGTAGACTTAACAGTAAAAATAGTGTTTAGTTTATAGTCTATAAGTTAACAGAGAAAATCAAAATAACCGTCAGATAGCAACTTGGTTGTTGTGTGACAGAATTAATGATGTCGAAACGTTGTTCGAAGTTATTGACCATTCTGTCGGTGGAAGAAGTTTCTACAGAATCGACAAAGGGTATAACACGAATCAACGAGTCAACACAGGTTGAGAAACACAGAGAAACCTGACATCGGGGGGTCCGAGGAGACAGGTACCCTAAAAAGTCCGTTCTTATAACCTAACCCAACGGTAAAGGAAGAGGTCCCCTAGAAGGGCTGGGTTCGTAACTTGGAAGTAGAGGACGTAACGTCCGTCTAAGAAATGGGCGACTCGACAACCCTTTCGGGATCGACAAAGGTATATCATATAATATATATAATATCTTAGACGAACAGTTGAGTATGTTTTCTTGTTCTTTTCGTTCCTCCTCCTCCTCTTGGGTACTGTTAAAATAATTCCAACGGAACTTAGACATATAGTTAAACCTCCTATTGACTATAAAAATGTTATAACTCAAGGTGTAGGTGTTTATTGTGTATAGAAGGTGGATGAAAGTAAATTAAAAGAGGGTATAAAAATACCAATAAGTATCCAAGGACTAAACGTACGAAACATCTTCATTAGGAAACTTTTAAAGTAAAAGATTGGTAAGTACTGACCATATATCTTTATCTTAACTAAAACATATAACTACAAGTCGGTCGATAGAACTATTCGAGAATGATTAAGTTTGTTATCTAGAAGACCTAAAAAGATATATTGTTTAGTATAGCTTTCCTTCAAATGAGGAGGGAAAGGTCGGGAAGACAGAAAATAATGAAAGGAGTGTAATAATGGAGTGATCCCTGGATGTCATATCACACCTTATCTTTATCTTATCATCCAACGACGACGATTCAGTGGAGTTAACACAGACTGAGAAACACTGGGATGCTTAGTATCGGGTGGTCCGAAGAGACAGGTACCCTAAGAGGTCCGTTCTTATGGTCTCACCCAACGGTAAAGGAGGAGGTCCCCTGGAAGGTCTGGGTCCCTAGATTAGATGTAGAGAATACAGAGAACGTGACCGTCCGTCTCAGAAATGGTGATCACGGTGGACCCTTCGGGTCTTATCCTCTGACGGAATAAGAGTCAGAGTTTCCTTAAGATTAAATCAAACCTAAAGGGGTCTTCGTCTGGGATCTGTTCTTAGACTCCCGTTCTTCATATGAGCCCTCTACTTCCTCTTGTGACCCTTCCCACCCTCTGTTCCTTCCCTCCGACCGACTACTTTCCCAAACAATAGTCCGAAGTAAGACCTCAAATTAAAGTGACCCCTCTGACAAGTCAAGTCAAGTCAACGAGTCAACACAGACTGAGAAACGCTGGGGTACCTGACGACGTGTGGTCCGAAAGGACAGGTAGTGGTTGAGGATCTCAGATAGGTTTGAGTAAAGGTAACTCGGCCACTACGGTAGGTTGACAGAGTAGGAGACAACAGAGGAAGAGGACGACGGAAGTTAGAAAGGGTCGTAGTCCCAGAAAAGTTTACTCAGTCGAGAAGCATAGTCCACCGGTTTCATAACCTCAAAGTTGAAGTAGCAGTCAGGAAGGTTACTTGTAAGTCCTGACTAGAGGAAATCCTACCTGAAAAACCTCGAGGAACGTCAGGTTCCCTGAGAGTTCTCAGAAGAGGTTGTTGTATCAAGTTTTCGTAGTTAAGAAACCACGAGTCAAAAGAAATATCAGGTTGAGAGTGTAGGTATGGACTGATGACCTTTTGGGTGTCGGAACTGATCTGCCTGGAAACAACCTTTTCATTACAGAGATGAAAACTTATACGACAGATCAAACCAGTATTGAAAGGAAGGTTCCTCATTCGTAGAAAATTGAAGGACCGCCGTCAGTGGTAGACGTCACTAAAACCTCGGGAGGTTTTATTTCAGACAGTGACAAAGGGTAGATAAACGGTACTTCACTACCCTGGTCTACGGTACTAGAAGCAAAAGACTTACAACTCGAAATTCGGTTGAAAAAGTGAGAGGAGAAAGTGAAAGTAGTTCTCCGAGAAATCAAGAAGAAGTGAAAGACGGTATGCCCACCATAGTAGACGTATAGAATCCAATAACTATAAAGAGGACCGTTAGAACTAAGGTCGAACACGAAGTAGGTCGGGTCACAAAGAGTACTACATGTCTCTGACACCCTCGGTCATATTTGGTGTGTGTAGTCTCAATGAAGTGGGTTCTGTACACCTCGACACATAGGTGTGTGTTTTAGAGTGGTTAGTGACCAATTTGACGAGACCCCATCTGTCATAATTAAGGGACCGTAAAGGTTGACGGTACACTCACCTTTTGATCAATTCGTGGTTTCCTTTCAGACGTCCATTTCTTCATGTCTATAACCACCGACCTTCACCCGGGTTCACGTGACTTCACCCCTTTAACTCTGGGTGTCCACCCAATGGGTGTCACAGAAGATGTTTGTGGAAGTTAAAAAATAATAAAGTAATAGAAAATTTTACTAGATCCGAAGGTTTACAGGAGATAAATTAAGTTGTAAAATAATAGTGTTCATTGTCAACGTTAGGGGTATCCTATAGTCGTCGACGGATTCAGGTTTACAGAGACACGGAGGGAGTTTTTAGTACGTCAATTTCTCTTTCTTCCTTTATTTTTATGAGTAATGACCCCTTAAGGGACCACCGGGTCACCAATTCCTAGGTGGAAGGTTGCGTCTCCACCCCACCCCCCACCCCCCTCGGTCCCCTTGTCAGTAATGAGACCGAATATCGGATTAATCCTCTGTCTTTTATGATGTTTGAACTCACCTTTCCCGACGGTGGACCAGAGACGACAAGACTTTAGGGCAATAGTGTGGTTGCCCTACTCTCTCACTAGGGAGAGTAGTTGTGACGGACGTCTCCTGTCGGGTGGTGACGGACGGAGTCGGTCCCTCTCCGAACCATTAACACTATGTTGTCGTCCGCCCCGAATAGATGTGAACCGTGATTGTTTGTATTTGTTGACGACCATGAATCTTTTTTTGGGTGAGATAACCCTTTGATGACCGATTGAATTCTCCTTTTTTGCCTCTTTTTTGTGTTCTTTCCCTCTTTTTTTCCTCTCCCCCTCTCTCTTCTCTCTTTAATTCCCCCTTTACTAATTGGTCTCCAACCCCCCTTTATCACTACTCTGACGAAATTTAACCCGTTTATTTACGCTTGTACATCTATTGTACTGATTCAAATTTTTGTATTTTAAATGTTTTTAATCACGTATTTATTTATTCTGGTCCTTTTGTATTTTTTTTAAAAATACTTCGTTCTCATTGTAGTTGTCGATTTGGATTGTACGGTTGTTTGGGACATTTAGTTAAAATAAATGCTTATATGTACGACTTTAGGGTTTATTTCACTTTATTTCACAACAGTTTATGTTAATTACTAGGAAATTTTTTTGTACTGTACTGGTTCACCGTGAACAGGACCCTTATATTCATACCGAACTATAATCCCTTTAGATAGTCGTATTAAGGGATGTAATGAACAAGATTCCTCTTTGATAGTCTACTAATACGTGGTCTGTATTTTTCGTACATGACGGACTAAGGAAAATACTTTTTAAGGTCCTTCACGTTTGGTTGGATATCACTGTCTTCCGTCTAGTGACCAGGGAACCCCGGGTCGCTGCCTCTCATTTACTAACGTGTTACCCAACTTCCTTTTTGAAAAACTCCCTCACTACCTTTACAAGACATAGAACTGACACCTCTACAAAAGGATCCACATATATAGACACTTTTAAGTAGCTTAACATATGAAAAGTTTTTTTAACATATGAAATTTACCCATGTCAAAGAACACACATTTAATATGGTGTTATTACAACTTTTTATAAAATGTTTAGTTATCGAAGATGATCGATGTGTGACCCACTGTTATAGAAACTACGTGTTTGGGTTGTTTCCAGAACCTAAGATATATCCTTGTATGTTTGTAAGTCTTAAATTCAAGACTCACATGTAGATATATAAGTTATATACTTAGTTATTCTTATCCTGTTTGTTCAGTTACCTTTACCGGTTTTATAAACTTGTCGTTGAAGTGTACTCCAATAGGCTTGTCGGTCACTTGTGTACGAGTTATAATGAATGGTCTTTTTACGTTTGATTTTAGGTTGGTCAATGGTGACATGTGAATTGTCTTACCGATTTTAATTTCTCTGACTGTTAGAGTTCTCGTTGACCTTGAAAGGACCACCCACACATTTTACGGTGTCGGTGAAACATTTTATCAAATCTTCAAAGAGTATCTTGTTCGTATGTGGATAGGATATTGGACATTAAGATAAGGAGCCATATATAGGTTCTCATTACTCATAAACAGGTGTTTATATGAACGTATTCTTAAAAGTGTTCTCGAAAGAAGTAGTGTCGGTTTGTGACCTTCGTTAAGTTTATGGTAGTTATCCTTTTACTTCTTTCTTTGGTACCATATACCATATAAAACGACTTATACCATATAATAAAATAATAAGTCGTTATATACCATATACATTTTATAAGTCGTTTTTTTCCTGATGAAAGTGTACGTTGGTGTATCTATTTAGAGTTTTTATGATACGATTAGTTTTAGAACAATTAGTTTTCGGCTTTAACAATTAGTTTACGGTCTGTTCAATTTTTTCTTTGGACTCTTAAACCTGTTTGTCTCGTACCAAAGTATATACTTTAAACACCTTAAGTTTTTGGTTGTTTAGGTATCCCAAAACAGTTGGAAGACATGGGATAACAAAATCGACAGAGAACACTTGCCGATATTAAAAAACTCAGACTGTTAGAAACATATAGCTGATTTTATCAGATGAACAGAAAAATTTATTATTGAAACTCTATACTATGTTAATCAGTTTAAATAATTACAAAATTCATCTCTATGACCCAAAGTCAGTTGATAGAATTTAGGAAAGATGACGAAGAAAAAGTAAAGAGGAAAACTTAAAAATTTTTTAAAGGGGTATGAAAATCATATTTTTACAAGTTTGTATGTTTTAAACTTTTTTTTTTTTTTTTCATGTCACTTGTGGGGGTCAGAGAGGTGAATTCTCAGTTTCGAAAAATTGAATCTCGGTTGGATAAAATGATAAACTATCGTGTGTGTGTGTATGTATTATACCAAAACGACTTGGTAAACTTCGCTTCAACGTCTTATCTGGCTAATAAAAAATAATAGGGTAAAAGGAGTGAGTTAATCAAACTTCAGCGTAAACAAAGGAGTCCGACGACATTGTTTCATGGTACTTGACCAACCGAATTGTGTTACCTTTAAACAAGGGAATGTTAGACCTCCGAACCCTCAGACTTCGGGTCCACGACCATCCCGGTACGAGGGAGACTTTCGACATCCCCTTACGAAGGAACGGAGAAGGATCAAAGGACACCAAACGACCAGTAGAGACTGGACGGAATCGAATATGACCGTTGTGAGACTACGAGGTAAAAGTGTACCGTGAGAACGCCAGAGTAGAGAAAGTGAGATACGTAGCGACACACAGGTTTAAAGGGAAAATATTCCTGTGTCAGGACAGGAATATTACTGGAGCAAAATTGAACTAGTAGTCGTCCTGGGAAAAGGGTTTATTGTAACGTAGCTATCTAGGACCCCCGAATCCTAAAGTCGTAGAAAGTCCCCTGTTAGGTTGGGGATTTTCTTCGATGTCTGAGTTTGAGAAAATCACAGAAAGGATTTTTGATGTTATATTTAGGAACTGAAGTTTCCTGTCATAACTTGACTAAGGAAGTGAGAGGAGGACTTGTATCGTTCTGTGAATTCAAATTTGTGTGAATTCGTGTGAAACTCTACAAAGAGGACTCAAAATACGATAACACCAATATGTCAAATTAGTATACATAAAATTTAGGATGTCCGTAGTAATGACAAATTACGTAGAATGACAAAAAATTTTGGATTTACCAGTATAAATATATTTTTAATTAAAAACGTAACCATTGGTTTTTCAACCTTTCAGTGGTCAATCGTGTTAATAAAACTATCTTCTCAAATGTTCGTCTGAACACCTGAAAAGGATAAAACTAAAAAAAGTCACTATTAGCAAAGAACCAGTATACAATTGTTAGTTCATTGTCGTCGCCGACGATTCACTTCACCTACTACTTCCCGTTTCGACTTCGGGTCTGAGACGGGGAACAGACCGTCACGGACTCTCCCCACCCTTTCCCTACCTACGTTTCCCCTTGTCGGACTCGGCAGGTCCCTCCGAGACCCCCGTAGATTACGACTCGTGAGTCTGGACTCCCGGTCCGGCCCGAGGGTTTGATAAGACCCTTACCTTCCTGACCCCTACCCTCTTCTGCACTGGAAGGGTGACACTTGAGTGGGTGGAGAGGGGAATCCGTACTCGAATTCTTTTTTCTCTTTGTCTGAACTTTAGGTCAGAGGTACTCGAGAGGGTCCTAGACGCCGGAGGAGATGGACATGGGATTGAAGGGGCGGACAAGACGAAAGTCTCCAAATTCGGTCCGGACTTGGGGGGTGGGGAGGTTGGAGGTTTATTCATTTTGCCTTACTCGAACTCACTTTTTAGGTGAAATTATTAGGTCGAAGTCGAGTCGACTCTTGCAGGGGAGAGTGCACACTCTCTTCAGAGACGTCTCCGGAGTCAGCTGGTCCTCCGATGCCGAGTCTCTTCCCTTGTCGAGTTTCTTCGGGATTTTCTCTTCCGTTGTACCCTAAACGCGAATCACCTCTGGTCGGATCCCCACGGGGCGACGAGTGACAGGTGGTTGTGTCGGGTCGTTCTCTCTTTCCGCATCAACGAAGTGGGTGTCAACTAACGACAGTTTCAGAAACGTAGGGGTTAGAGGAGAGGTTGGAAATTAATAGGAGATCCCCGACTACTCCCGGGGACTCGGAACTCTTTTTCCCCCTGGGAAGAAAAGGATGTACCATCGTGATTCTGTTGGTCGGGGTACGTGCCCGGCCAGTCAACCACTACCACGGGTCCTGACTAGACCCATGGTCTACGCCTCCCTCGGACCGAGGGTCACTACCCCCTCCCCCAAGTCCCAGTGGAATTTCTCTCACTCCCAGACCTCATGAGGACACCACGTCCGACAGAGGGCCTACCTTACGTACCGGTCGACCCCCGACGGATTTAGGTCGTGGGCGTCTGGTTCGGCTCTTCGGTTCTATCCAGGTTACCACCACGGCGTCCCGCTCAGTAAGGCCTGGTACTCTAGGACGCCTCTCCTTCTCGGCAAGGACTCGTTGTACATAGTGGACGAAGAATTTTGGGTCCTCGTTCAGTGGAATCTTGACTCCCCGACTTTCGTCAGACCATGTAGTCGGTGAGGCTGGAGGGGTTTCTCACCTACGCTGACCACATTTTAGTGTTCCGACTGTGATTCCGTCCGGGTTTCCTGTCCTATAAGACTTGACCAGGGTAAGAGAGGTAGACGTGATGGTGGTGGAGTCAAGGTCGATGGAGTATGTCGGAAAGTGTGTTAGGTAAGGGGTGTCTCGTCCGTCCCCCTGACCTTTATATATACATGGGAAATACAGTGGAACGAAGTATTGTACGTGGGGGGTGGGGTGGGTGTGTGTTTCTTTTCAGTGAGTTATTAGAATCACCAAAATTTTTATATCGATACCGTTCAAAAATTGATGAACTAAACATAAGACCATTTGTTTTCATTTATATACTACCATTTATATGGTAGTATTATTGTTACCATCTGTACTTCCAAAAGGTGTATTTTCTTTTGCTGTTTTGGTTTCATTCATCATTGACGAAAAAAAATTTTTTTACTCTTAACGTCATAATTGAGTGCTAAAAATTTTATACATGTAAAAAGGATCGATACAGGAATCTTTACTGGGGTTTCGTAAGGAGGGGGGCGGGGGTGTTATTGTTATTTGTGAGTACTACGATCTGATCGGAGATTGTAGTTATAGGTAGTTTTCGGTGGTTCAGACCCCTCTCTTTACTTGTTCTACTCGGACTTTAAAGGAGAACCCGGTTTTTCGTTCTGTTGATGGGTCTCAGTACTGTTTCTTGTGTCCTCAATACACCTTTCCTGAGGGCGACCAGTTTCAGTACTGTTAAACTTGCACTTTACTGTGTTGATACACCTGGTCTAGGCGGACTTGGTTACTTTTAGGTACTAATTACTGGTAGTTTTTCTCTTAGAGAATAAACAATCGTAAACTCCGTCGGTAATTTTGTGAAGTGGAACTTTTGACCAATAATTTCCCTTGTTATTCATAAACAGGACTGAAAGATCCTCGTTGGTATGAAGTGTTATTAGTTTACCGGGATGACCTACCCTCTCAAGATGAAGTGTGTTCTTACTATCGATTATTTACATTTTCCTTATTTTTTTTTTACCTCCCCCCGTAAAAAAGTCAATTATGATCACTTTAATACCTAAATCCGTTCCTAATAGTTAACCACAATTTTGAATCGTGAACAGACTAACTACCCTTCGAGTAGTGAACATGTCCAATGACAGGCCAGTTTCCTCCTTATGGAGGGACGTCACCTCCCTGACTCCCGTCGGGAGGGTCAGACCACTAGTTAGAAAGATAGTGATTCCCACTTAGTGGGTCTAGCATACACCTGCTACGTTGCACTTCCTGTGTGGACAGTGCTACAGAAGACCAGTTTTTCCAAATTGGACTTAGGTAGTTCGGAAATGTATACTTAAGATCTAATGTCCTTTATGTGCCCGGTCTCCGAATTTGAGTTGTGGTGGTACTCTTTCGTTGCTCCTTTTAGGTTTTTCCTTCTTCTGTAGTGTACCCTACTACTCGGACCAAAGAAGTTATTCAGTTACAATAAATTTCTTCTTGTCGTTTTTATCCACCCCATCGACACGATCTATTTGGTGGTCTATATTGTGTACCAGGACGTGACCTTTGGTTTCACCCTGTTTGACATTTCTTACAAAACCCCTATTGACTTTTACTGGACACATACTTTACTCTGTATTTAAATGTTTTTGATTTTAAAAGACTTTATCTTTCTACTTCTTATGACTCACTTTCTCCTTTGTTTTCTATATAGGTTCTACTAAAGTAAAAAAAATTGTTTTGCACACAATTCATATATGTATCTTTTTTTAGACCTTCTCATGCATGTTTAGAGAGCCCTAATTGCAAAATAAAAGAGTAAAGGTAAATATAAAAGATTTCGTGTGTACGGGACGAAGACGACATTCTACAATTTCTCTTTGGGGGGGGGTACAGGAGGATGACGGAATCGTTTTCTAGGCTTGTGGGAAGGACGGATCCTCCGGGTCGGTCTGACCGAGGAGGGGCAGTGCGAGAGTCGGACCGAGATGGTGACGCCGAGACCGACGAGGATTACCTGGTTCTAGTGAGGACGGGTGACCCCCCGAAAACGGAACGCCGAAGGGACCACCGAGTCTGTCATTTCTTAAACGGACGTTACGTCCTCTGAGCCCAAGTTAGGGACCCAGTCTTTCTAGGGGACCTCTTCCTTTACCGTTCGGTGAGGTCATAAGAACGGACCTCTTAAGGTATCTGTCGCCTCGGACCACCCGACATCAGGTACCCCAGTGTTTCTGAGTCTGTACTGACTCACTGATTAAGAGTGGGAACCCGTCCCTACGATAAACGAGTATCGTCGGAGTAAGAGTTACGAATCCAGAGTCGAGTTTACAGTGGAGGAGTCTCTCCGGAATGACTTTTACCTTGTTGAGTCAAGATGTTACACTCCACCCCCTTCGATGTCACCGTCTCTCTCGGGATCCGACGTCAAGTCCTACGGATCAGGACTGAATAGTCCTGGAGGGACGATACAGATAGTAATCTGATGGACCCGAGGTCGGGAACTTTGTATATAATAGGATTGTACCTAGAATTAGTAACGTATAAAAAGGGAGGGAGGGAGAGATTGATCTACCCGGCAACGGTTCCGTTCTTACTGTTACTCAAGTCCAAAGGACCGGGACTTGAAGAGAATACCTTCGGGGGTCCCGTACATTCTCTCTGTGTCCCCCTCGACCTCCACGACTCACCCTTTACCATCCTGATTGAGAGATACATGGTGCTCCTGTGACGTGGAAATTGGGGTAAAAGGTCCTCACCTTTGTTTTAGTTCCCTTTAATCCTCTGCTCAGGTCCCAGTGTCCTGATCGTAAGGCAGTCTTGGTCTTGATAAGGGCCGAGACGGATATAGGTTGGGGTGACGAGGAGTGAGTTGATCTTGGGAGGAGGTGATTTCTGTCAGATGCTCCGGGGGGCATGGCCCCCTGGTTGACGGACACGGGGAGTGGGGTGGAAGGGTCCGTCCCAGGTGGGAATGGACGTCCCCGTGGGGCTGTAACGACCGGTGGAGAGCCTAGTCCCGGAGACTTTGACGTAAGCTCCGCATCGCAACGAATGACAAGTGGAACTAGTGTCCCGGGACCCCTCTCCCTTTGGTCCTCAACTCTCCCTCCGTCTCTACGGACTGTCCAGGTCTCCCTTGTCCTGCCCCGGACCTTGGTCGGTCCGGAGGTCTGTGGTCTCTTCGTCCTCACGGAGTGGAACACCTTATTCCCGGATACCAAGAGGAGCACGAACAGGGACATTCTCTGGCTCTTCCCGGTCCCTACCGGTTGTCGTCGACAGTTGTGGGTGGTGAGCGAGTGTCGTCTGTAGCGATTATGTCGTAAGAAAGGGTGGGTCGGACGTCCTGGAGTCTCAGTTCGATTTGTGTCCCGAGGTCCGTCGGAGAACGTTGTCCCCCCGCCACCTCCCCCGCCCGCCTTCATTCAGACGTCTGTCTCGGATAAACCTACCCAATCCGTACTGCACTGAAACTGGTTCAGTCCGATTTCTCGTCAGTTTTCCTTTAGGGGTGTCTTGGAGGACCGTCTTACTCCTCCTTCCCCTTCCCCTCTCCGCCTCGGGGTGCGGGTCCCGACTCGGACTTCCGTCCAGTGCGAGCAAAGGTCGACACACTCCGGACACACGGCCCACGTCCTCTGAGTGTCCATCAACCCCACGTGTCGTACCCGGTACAGACGCGACTAGTACATCCTGAACCCCTACCGAAGGAGTTTCCGGCAGTCCACGACCCCGCTTCGGCTCTAGGCGGCGTCGTGGTCGAGGCAGTCGTCACTGACACGCGGGACGCGCGAGAGGCTGGGGTGGACCACTGTGTCTCCGGGCCGAGACCCCCAGACCACATCCCCCGACCTCGACCTCCGGTCCTTCTCCCCGGGTAACGGGTCTTACCGAGTCTTAGAGGTGACTTGGTCACCCACCCTTACGCCTGACAATAGTCGGTGAAGGGGTTGGGATATGGTGACTTTTCGACTACCACTCGACCCCGGTGGCAGAAATTAAGAACCGGTAGAGGTCCCGTCTTTCTCTTGACAGGTTAGGTGAAGGTGAAGATCGACGGAAGGAAGAGGAGACGGTAAACCCCAAGTCGGGTCCACGGGGTAGAGGGACCAGTTAGAAAGCACGTACACTGTCCTCGACGATTGGGACTGCACACGCCAATGTCCTTCGACACGTCCGCAGAGTCGGCCGTGGGATTGGGTTCGTGCGTCCCACTTCTGGGTCGGACGCGGCCCGGGACCCCGACGATCCCATTTTCCCGTCTCAGGAACAGGAGGTCCTCGAGTGGTGCACCGTGGGTCTCTGTACCCTCCACAGTAGTGTGATCCTCGTCCATGTCCGACTCGGTCTCCCCTGTCGCTCTCGACTCGTTCGTGTCCGTCACAGACCGAGTAGGGACCGTGGAGGTCTTCTCGGGACCGGGCATCGTCGACGACCTGTGGTGACCGACGTGTTCTGAGGGCCCTCCTCTGGGAGGGGTCTCGAGGGGTGCGTGGAGAAGTAACAGCATCTCCCGCTAGTACGCGTGCACCCCTAGGCGCCGGTCCCTCCGTCCCCGACTCGTCCTTAGCTAGTTCCGGACAACCCCCTCCCCCGTTTTCGTAGTAGGAGGGGTGAGGAGGAAGTTATTGAGTCGGGTGGTTGTGGACCCTCCGAGTGAACGGGTGGAGGACGGTAGTTCCGACCTCACTTCGCCCGAGGTCGCCAGTGGCCAGACGTAGAGAGTCCCACGACGGTCCACCTTCCTGTACACCCCCCGGAAAAGCTGCTCTACCCCCTTTTCGAGAGAGAGAGGAGGGAGTGTACAGAAGGGTGTGTTTTCCGTCCTCCCACACATTCTGCCTCCCCTTCCCGACTCTTAAGGTCGTTCAGTTTTCCTGGTGTGTCCAGTGTATTTGATCAACCAGAACCGTTGTTGTGACTCCAGGTTTCTCCACTGACACTGAGGTGACTCCACTGCACTGACCGACCGACCGACCGCCGAGTTCACCGATACTCAGGGTCCAGACCGAGACCAGAGTCAATGTCGGGTTTCGGACAGAGACTCTTGTCCTACCCCACGTTTCCCCTCATGCCTTTCCTGTCTCCTTTCTCGTCCCCACTCTCCACTCCTCCTCCCCCTTCATTGGTCCCATCTTTTTTCCCCCCCTTATAGTTACGTTGGTGGGTTACTCTACGGTTCCGAGTTTCCGTCGATCCACCCGAATTCGGTCCCGAACCCCCCCTTCCGATTTCCCTCCCCTACTATGACGATATGTCCTACGATCCCAGAAAGGAAATTTCGTCTGGAATAGAATTTCCTCTTCGTCCTGTTTAGAGACACTCCGAGACTTGTTGGGAAGACAGCTGGAGTAGGGAGGTCGGGTCGGTCACGTTTCTACCCCGGGTCTCCTCACTGCGACTCCGACGTCGTAAATCCGGAGAGGGGTACCAGGTGGGCGTAGTCCCCAGAAGAGTACTGGGTATCCTGAGCTCCACCAGGAGGGCGGGTCACGAGGACCCTCACGGGGTCGAGGAGTGGACGTCCCGTGTCTTCGTCGACACGTCCAACAGGTCGGCTCCCCGTTTCTACTTGAGGAGCATCCGTGGTGGGTCCTGGATCTTTCTGTGCTGCCAGTAGGACTAGAAGTAGGGGAGGGGTCCTGAGTCGGAGAAGAGAGACGAGGGATCCTCGACGTAAACTTGTATAGAGGAACTAAGGAACGGGTTGGAGAGGGTCGGAGACCGGGTCTCGTGAGTCGGGAGACACGACTCGACTCGTCTCCTGTTTCTTCCCGGTCCGACCTCGACGTCCTTCCTCCCACGTCCGGACACCAAGGACTGGTCAAGGATACCCTGTCCTATTCCCTCTCTGGTTTGTTCTTTTCCTCTTACGGTTCCCTGATTTGTCTCCTCTGATCCGTTCTTTATCTTTGAATCGTGTACAGTTTGTACCCGCTCGTAGGTTTCTGTGCCGGTAGAGGATGCCAGTCGTTGACCCTCTCTATGTTCCTGTCCGAGGTCCTTCCCCCCCGCCACAGGCAGGTCCGGAGGGCAGGAGTCGCCAAACCTCGGTCGTGTCCAGTTTCACCTGTCCCTGGGGTCATCGCCTTTGAGGAACCCTTCAACACCTTTCGAATGTGGGGGTGGGCTCTGTCGGACTCGTCTGTCTGGACCGCACCCTTTGGACGACAAAAACTCTTGGTGACGGGACCTTCGTCTCGCCTCACCGGAGATGACCCTTTTGTCACTTCACTTTCACTTTCGGCGAGTCAGGACAGGCTGAGAAACGTTGGGGTACCTGATATCAGGTACGTTAAGAGGTCCGGTCTTATGACCTCACCCATCGGTAAGGGAAGAGGACCCCTAGAAGGGTTGGGTCCCTAGCTTGGGTACAGAGGACGTAACGTCCGTCTAAGAAATGGTTGACTCGATACTCCCTTTTGTCCCTACTCGTATTAACCTCCTGACCGTCTCCACTATTCGCGAAGTCCCCCTCTGTACGACCGCGGTCGACCCTAGGGTCCCAGGGGTGGGTGCTCAAGGAGTGGCGTCCGACTCACAGTCGCTCTGTGTCGAGGTAGAGGTTCTACAGGAGCCCCGAGTCGGGGTCTACCCGCGTCTCTTCCCTGCACTCCTGGCTCACCACGGCGAGTAGGACGTCCCGTCCCCCACGACTCCCCTCCCGGGTGAGGGGTGAGAGAGGGGAAGAGGTCTTGGTTAGAGAAGGGGGGACACGTTAGGAGGGGTGTTCGTCCACCGAGAATGACATCGTAACTCCCCCGGACCGAGTCCTCAGGGGAAGAGGTCGAGGAGGACCTACCTACACCGTTCTTACCCCTGGGACGCCCCTCTGTGCACTCCCCCTGCACCCCCCTCCCGACCTCCCGTGTCGGTCCACCCTGTGGGACGTAGTCCTGGGTCGCGAGTCCGTAGGGGACTACCCCTTGACGGGACCAGGGAGTTAAGGGTCGAGGGAGAATCGTTTCGTCTCGAAAGTCCCGGGGACCTGTAGCGACCCAGGCACCCCATCTTGGACTAGCACCGGTGGCAATCCCTCACCAGAGGGTCTAGGGTCGTCCTGGGGGGTGGTAGTGGGTGCGGCGTGGGAGGGGTCGAGGTCCGGTGGTAGCGGAAGTGGGGCAGAGTGTTCACGTAGAGGTACAACCCGGGTTTCAAGAGTAACTGCAAAGAGACGTCTACCTACCGGTCCACGCCCTACGCTTCTTACCCGGACAGGTGTACGTGGTCGGCGACGAGGTCGGCCGGACTCCATCCCGTGACCCCGGTTTGTCCGTCCCAGTCGGGTCCACCCCCCGGGGACGTAGGCGTCGACCAATTTAGGGGATGGAGCGGGTCTGATTGGTTCCACCAGGAGACTGGGCCCGACGGGGAAGGGTGAAAGGGACCCCCCGAGAGACGTCCAAGGGACTTCCCTCCACTGTCAGTCGGAAGTCCGTCGACTTCGAGTCCCGGAGGGTCTAGGTTGGGGTCCGGGGTGGAACTGTTACTGTGCAGGTCGGTTCCAGTCCAGTGCCAGTTTGGTCCACGAGGTCTAGGGTGGTGGCATCCAGAGGTGCGGTTGGACGACCTTTGGGTGGACCGACGCCGCTCTCGCGGCAAAGTGGACTCACCCTGTCACCCCTTGTTCTTAAGTCTTTTCCGGTCCGCCGTACCAAACCGCGACTCTCCTACCCATCACACTGTGTCTTCCCGGGGTTCACACCTCCTTCCTCGACTGTTCAAAAGAAGAGACGTGTGGGGGACTACGGAGGGGAGAGGGTCCGTCGGGGTGAAGGAATGGGCCTCCGTCCCCGACAGACACACCCGGGGTTACTCCGACTTTGGTAACGGCCCTTGCATGACCGGGGGGTGTCGTTTACGCTACTACCACCTCCTCAAGGACCAGTCCTTCATGACCCCACCCCCAAATATCGACCTAATCGGTCTCGTGTCCTGAAGCTCGGGGTCGGGTCCAAGGATGGAGAGGCGGGGGTGGGGTGGGGGTCATGGAACGAGAGGCCGAACTATAGGGTCGAGAGCCAGAGGAACTCAAGTACCTTCGGCCGGACCTCCTCCGCCGACGCCGTGAGCCGGTGGCGATATCCCTTCCTTGGGAGAGTGCCAACTATCTTCGGCCCTCCTCCGTGTGGCCGAGGGGTGGGCGGGGGACGGGACCAGTGAGTGGCACCTTTCCTCTCCCCGAGGACAACTGCTTGAACTCGTCAAGGGCCCGGCGCCGGACGTGGCGGAGAAACGCCCGGGACGGCGAGTACCGGTGGATCTCCTGCCCCCAGCGAGTATTCGGATGCTCCAGATCCTGGGGACTGGGTAGAACCGAAGCCCTTGGAGGGGTCGGTTAGGGCGGCTCACTCCCGAGCGTCCGAGTCTGGAGCCGAAGGCGGGGAAAGGGGTGTGGGTCTCTGCGGATTTCGGCCCGAGGTTGGGTGGCCCTTGATGACGTTGGGAGGCCGACCTGAGGGGCGGGTCGACCAGGGTCTGCCGGGCGGGGGATTAGGCTCAAAGGCAGGCCGGGGTGGTTCAGGTAGGGGCACACTGGCTGGTCGACCTTTAGGGCCAGTCAAGGGTTTGAGACTCGAGCGTTAGTCTCCGGGGATTGAGACTCGGCCGGGAATGTGGTGCACGCACTGGGGTGGGGCCTTGGTTACGGGACAGGGGATCCCTTGTGGGCTGGACCCAGAGTGGGGACTTGTTGGGCCCTTCCATTTCAGTGAACCCTAGTCTGAAAGCCAAAGCAAATCCCAGCCCCCCTCGGGGGGTGCAGTCGTTCGCGCGACGACTCGAACCTGGGCTCGCGCGTGGACCGGCCCAGATCCTAGCTTCAAGCAGGCCCTGCTTGACTCCGGTGGATGGACGTACCGGAATGCACACCCGGACGGAGGGCCACGGGCCGGGGACGCGTGTCGGGCGGGGCTGAGGGCGGCGATATCGGGGCGGGGCCGGGACTCCGAGCGGGGCGGGGCGGGAGACGGGAAGATGTCCCCACCGCCTGCGGGAGACGGCTGGGCCTCCACGATCCTGTCGGACCTTGGCGGACGGGTTAAGAAAGTGGGGGTTGGGGCTTCAATCCCTCGGGCCCTCTTTTGCGGAGGTGGTCGAGTGGACCAGTGGACCCACAACATGTTTCACGAGAGAGAGAGGTGTCCGTGAGACCACTATTAGTTTCGTTGTACCAATTACAAGTACCTCGCAACTGCTATTCAAAATCAAAATATTATTTCCAATTACGCGATCCATGAAATTAGAAGTAACGGGAAAGTTGAAATATAGAAATGACAGGGACCAGTCCCTTGATCTAGAGTTTTCGTCGACACTTCCCTTTTTTTTTTCCTGTCTTTTGCTGTTTGAGGTATATAAGAACATCCGTTAAGGTTATAAGGATACAGTTCTCACCATTCATCGTTAAAAATTTTGGGTCCTTGTGTAAACCAGTATTACTGGTACTAAAATTTTAGATGTTAGTTACGACGTCTCCCACACCTCTTTTCCCTTAGGGGAATGTGACAACCACCCTTACATTTAACCAGATAGGTGATCCCTCTTGTCATACCTCAAAGGAATCTTTTGATTTTCATCTCGATTGTATACCATATACGGGTCGTTAGGGTGAGGACCCGTATATAGACCTCTTTTAGTATAAAGTTTTCTATGTACCCTGAAGGGACCACGAAGTCACCAATTAGTCTGAGGCGGAAGGTTACGTCACCTACACCAAAACTAGGGACCAGTCCTTGATTCTAGGATGTACAACGTCTGTTGATTCGGACACGGTGATGAGTCGTTGTTTTTCTAAGGTGTACGGCATTGATTCTGGGCCGTGTCGGTTTAGTCATAAACTTTTTTTTCTCTCTCTCTCTCTTTCTCTTTTCTATGTACGTAGGGTCACAAGTGACGTCGGGATGAAGGTTATCGACCCTGTACCCACGATGGATTTACAGGTAGCTACCTATTTGTTTTGCCTATTTCTTCTACACCATGTATATATGTTACCTTATAATGGGTCAGTATTTTTTTGTTATTATATTACGGTAAACGTTACTCTTCCTACCTGGGTCTCTAACAGTATGAATCATTCTGTCTCCTTCTGTTTATATACTATAGTGAATATACGCCTTAGCTTTTTTTACGATGTTTGGTTGAATAAATGTTTTGTCTTGATCTCAGTGTTTACACCTTTTGGTTGAATACCAAGGGTTCCTCCTTCCTCCCCTCCCATTCGAGTTTCTAACCCTGACTGTATATTTGTGATGACATATATTTTATCTATTATTCGTGGATGACATATCGTGTCCCTTGAGATGAGTCATGAGACATTACTAGTTATACCCTTTTCTTAGAATTTTTCCTCGTATACATACATATACACATTGACTAACTGAAACGACATGTCGTCCTTCATTGTGTTGTAACATTTGATATGAAGTTAAAAATGACCTCATATCAATTGTAATTTTTTTTTCCTTTTTTGGGTCCAGGAACGGATCGGTAACTAAGACTAGTCCTGAGAACCACCAGAGATCGAAGTTGTGTCCCCGGTTAATGGTCCCCACAATATTTGTGAGGTCCCTAATGTCCAACTACCTCGTTCGACGACAAATACATGACCTCATCCTTACAGTTCCCTCACTCCTCATCAACCTTTCTAGAAAGCCGGGAGTTAAGTTTCCTTATCTATAACGTTACAGCATAAGTCCTTATACCCGAAGGGACCATCGAGTCGACCATTTCTTAGGTGGAGGTTACGTCCTCTGACACCAAGTTAAGGACCCAACCCTTCTAGGGAACCTCTTCCCTAGTCGATGAGTGAGGTCATAAGAACCCGAAGGGTCCATCGAGTCGACCATTTCTTAGGTGGACGTTACGTCCTCTGGCACCAAGTTAAGGACCCAACTCTTCTAAGGGGACCTCGTCCCGTACCGTTGGGTGAAGTCCTAAGAACGGACCTATTCGGGGTGCCCGTCTCTTCGGACCGCCCGATGTCAGGTACCCCAACGTTTCTCAGTCTAGGTTGTCTCGCTGACTCGTGTAAGTCCTTATATGTACGATCCACTGCCCAATTTAAGTACCGGCAAGGGAGTAGTAACGGACATTACGGTACTACATATTTTTAAGTGACGACTCACCCTGTACTTCTCTTATAAGAACGAGAGACTCCTCGGTCCGACCGATGACCACTTCCTCGTGTAAGTTCCTGTCACTGTTCTCGTTTTTGTCCCTACGTTTGTCCCATTCCCTCCCTCTGAATCGAGTCTTGAGCAATTACAAGACTAGAGTTTCTTCTCGTGAACAAGTGTTGTTAACGTTTAGTTGATATGAACTTATTTTTTATTTATTTACTTTGTTAAGTTTACTTTTCATTTTACATAGTACAAAAAATTTTTTCATGTGCAATTACACTCGTTAAGTTTATAGTTATTTTCCGTTTTGAATTTTTCACTCCCCTTTACAAACTTTTTAACTTGTAGGTCAGAATTATTTTTGTTTTAGTCCCTTAAGGGATCACCAGGTTACCAATCCTGAGGTGTGAAAGTGACGGTTCTCACGTCCAAGTTCGTGTCGGTTTTTTTTTCCTGGTGGTTTTTTGGTTTGTTTGTTTTTTTGTTTGTTTTAGGACAATTCTTTGCTCTTCTCTTTCCTATTTCTGACAAAAGGTCTTTAGATATCGTCTGTAATCACCCCTTTATGTCTTCATAGGGACAAGTTTAGTCTTCGACTACTCGACAATAGTGACCATTAGTTACACCTAGGCTTCAGTCTCGGTCACGGTCTTTTGCTAAAATATACATTTTCGTGTTAGACAGAGATAAGCACCTAATATATTAATGGTTCCCGAAGGGAACACTGAGTCGAACATTTCTTAGGTGGACTTTGTGCCCTCCTAGAACGAAACTAGGGACCCAACCCTTCTATGGGACCTCTTCCCTTACCGATGGGTGAGGTCACAAGACCGGACCTCTTAAGGTACCTGACGTACCCCAACGTTTTCGGTCTGTCCTGACTCGTTGAAAGTGAAAGTGAAAGCATTAATGGTTCTGTTATTTGACTGCTCGATAATCTTGACCTTCTTCCCCACCGGACTAAACTTTTTAGTAGCCGAAAGGACATGTTATTAGTTTGTCTTTTATTTAGTATTTTTCCAGGATAAATGGTCTTGTTCTCTTTGACAATTTAATGATCCTTCCTCGTAGACACACTGGGTTAGAGTTCATCGGTCCCTTTACGTGCAATTTTCACTCTATCGTAAAAACTAAACAGTCTAATCGTTTTTACTTTTTCTAACCGTTATAGTTTACGTCCTCTTTCGGACCCCAGTACATACAGAAAGATGGGTTAAGTCGCCATCTTTGTGAGGGATACCGACTAAGATCTGACGGTTGTACTTGACTTTCACCTCAACTCTTTCTTAAACCCTTTCGTTTGGTAACACGTCTAAAGATTGTTTGCCTACGTTTATCTGTGTTTATTGGAGTCCTTGTATCTAAACATCATTTTATTAATTCTTTCACTACTAAAAGAATCATAAATATTGGAGACAAAACTATATTAAATAAACCAACATTCAAATGTATTAAAGTAAAAATTACTAATGATACAAATTGTTATCCTCGTGTTTTAAGGATCTTTAAACTGCCAGTCAAGAATACTCGACCAGGTTCGACTGAGATTGTGTGGTGAAGTGGGTAGGAGATGTGGAGACAAGACGTTCCACACTAACCAACTGGACCCTTAAAAAGTCTTTAAGTCTTAGAGTCCCGAATGGGGTCTAGATGGTTTAGTCTCGACGTACAATTGCTCTAGGGATCTACTAAACATAAGTGTAATTTCAAACTCTGTTTTACAAAGTCTCATGGAACACCGTGATTCTTTGCTACGCTCCAGTTAGAAATACATAATACTATCCCTTTTTCATGGTTTATATGACAACTCCCTCCTTTTCTCGTTAAAGGTCTTATTACAAATATCCTGTTCTTATAAAACCATTTTGAGTGTGTTACTCGATTTAAAGATCTAAAATATATTTATACATACATTTAAGTACCGCGACACAAACCTTCCTCTCACCGGTAGAGACCTATTCCTTTACCGTAACCCACACTTCACTTCTCAGTTCTTCCCTGGAGTAGATAGGTTTTTTACAGAGACTCTTAGTCAGAACGGAAGTCGGAGGAGTTCTTTTAGAAGGGGTGATCGGGAATAGACCACAAACGTTACGATGGTAAAGAATAAAAATAAAAGCCAACTTGTTGATAATTTCACGTTTACGGACACACAATTGTGTCGTTAGACAATGTGTAAAGTCACACTGAATTAAACTATACACACAGGAAAGACTAGTCAAATACTCTCTACCGAAGGTTCATCATTAAACAGTGTATTATGTAAACCCAATCTCTTCTGGTTTCGTTACGACATCCCTCTTCCGTAAATCTCACTCACACACACACACACACACACACACACACACACAGGACGGGACAGACGATTTTACCTACGTCACTCTTCGATTTAGTCTTCTAGAACTAAAGGACTACGATTCTGGCGGGACCCATGGAGTATCGACCATCTATAGAGCCAACAAATTCGTTTATTAAGTGAAGACCCAGAACGTATTGGGCCACGTCAAACGAGAGAAGACAACGAGAACCCACCCGTGAAGTCAAAGGTTATGCACAAAAGACGAGTTCAGGACAAAAGGTTCGTTCTGAGTCGACACATTCTTGATGTTTAGGGTCTCACGGACCTCCTCTCAACGAGTCCGTTCTAATATTAAAAGTTGGTTCCAACGTCCTCCCTCTAAACTTTTTCGTAAAATAAATCAATTTTTCTAACTTCACGGACATGTCCATGTTAAAGGTTTTATATAATAATTCACTTTTTTGTTCATCACGTCTTATCGTCAATACCATACGACAGTAAGTACACATATTTATATACTGATGTATAAGAATATACAAACTCTGTACAGTCCTTTGTGTTTTTTTCCCATTGACTGAGACCCTTCCTCTTTTCACTATCGACTCTCAACTCCCATCTCCCTTTGAAGGAATTAGGATACTTTTCCTAAGGATATTTAGGAACCCGTCAAAAGCTTAAAAAAAGATACACACATGGATCATTTCGAAAATTTTTCATTTATTCTTTTTCAAAAAAATTTTTCTGATTTTGACTTTGATTTTTCGTTGTCTACCGTTTTATTAGAAACTCATGAAAGACACTGATTTAAAAACAACAGAAGACGTGGCACTGACTCAACCATTCGTAAACAACCAATCCCAAATTGGGATGTCGAAAGTCAAATTTTTTCGGGGTGAACTCCGAAGGGACCACTAGGTCACCGGTTCTGAGACGTGAGAGTTACGTCTCCCGGATCTAAGCTGGGAACTAGTTCCTTGATCTAGAGTGTACAGTGTTAATTCTTAAGGGTCCAGGGTCGATGTCTAGGACGTTCAGCGTTGTTTCTGACTGCTAAGGTGTGTCACGTTGATTCTGGACCGTGTCACGTTATTTAGTCATTTATGAAAATTTATATTTTTTACGGGGGGAATTTCGACATAATGGGAGACTATACCTTTAACAACAGAAAACTATGACTATAAAATTTGTTTTTTATTTAACCCTTATTCTGTCCTTTTGGAAGTTTTTTACATGAGTTAAGACAATTAAGGAGTGGGCGTGTCCTCGATTTTTGATAACCAGGATGGAGAAGGGACAAGGAGTGAGGGGAAGAGAAGTGAGGGGAGGTTGAGACATGTTGAGTAGACGAGGTAGTCACATTAGAGAGGGAACGTGTGCGGAGGTCAGGAACCGAGTGAGATTCAAACGGATCAACGGACCACTTTTGGGACTGACTGAGTCGGTCGAGGGGTACGGAGTACAGACATGGACCGTGTATCATCTAATTATTACTTATAAATAATCCACTTAATTAAAAGAAAAAAAAAGAGACATGATACACCGAACACCCTAGAATCAAGGGACTAGTTCCTAACTTGGGCCCACGGTCCTCACTTTCGCACCTCAGAATTGGTGACCTATAACTATTAACCCACGTACGAGTCAGCACAGACTGAGAGAAGTTGGGGTCCCCGACATCGGACGGTCCGAGGAGACAGGTACCTTAAGAGGTCCGTCCTTATGACCACACCCAACGGTACGGGAAGAGGTCCCCTAGTAGGACTGGGCCCCTAGATTGGGTCTGGAGGACGTAAAACCCGTCTAAGAAATGACAGATTCGGTAGTCCCTGAGATAGGACACTATGTCGTTGAGTTAAGAATTGTAAATAGAAGTCCTAACTTTACCTCCATGTGTTTAAGTCTACTTTTGACGAAAAAGTCACATTACAGTAAATCTTATCACTTGTTGACTTTGTTGAATTCACAGGTTGATGTTTACTGACCGTTTTAATAATATATCGGTACACTCTTTTATAAGGTGTCAGAAGATTAATGACAACAATAAATCAGCGAGTCAACACAAGTTGTGAAAAAACTGGTGTACTTGATATCGGGCGGTCCGAGGAGACAGGTACCCTAAAGGGTCCGTTTCTATGACCTCACCCATCGGTAAGGGAAGAGATCCCTTAGAAGGACTGGGTCCCTACTTTGGGAGCAGAAAACGCAGAGGACGTTACCGACCACCTAAGAAATGATTGACGTGGTGGACCTTTCGGGGAATTGGTGACCTGACAACCCCTTATTTTAAAAATAATAGACACTCGTCACGGAGAGTAGGGTGGTGTTCCTCTTCAGGAACCCGGTGTTGATCTCATTCGGACACGTGGGGTGTCGGCCGTCGATTCTGGGTCGCGTCGGTTCTTCATTATTGTTCTTTACCAGGAGTATCTTATTAGGGGTCGTTATTTTTCTTTGTTTGATGACGATTGGTGTCGTTGAACCTACCTAGAGTGTCCGTAATGCGATTCGTTTCTTTTACCGTTTTAATATCTGAGCCTCTTGTCTCCTCACCAACGGTTCCCGGTCCCTTCCGCCCCTTTCCCTACCCACACTGAGAGTTTCACGGGGTGTCCCTTGTTGAACTACCCTCACCTTACCAAGGTGTGGAACTACTACTATCACCAAGATACTAATGTGTACACTATTTCAATCTCTCTATGGACAACTTTATGTCCTGTGGGTCACCTCAAACTTAAGGTCTATTTGTTTCCTATTGAAGAATTAGATTCACTTCACTTCACTTCACTTTGCTTCAACGAGTCACAACAGACTGAGAAACGCTGGGGTACCTGACATCGGATGGTTCGAGGAGACAGGTACCCTAAAAGGTCCGTTATCATGATCTTACCTAACGGTAAAGGTAAGAGGTAGAATTAGATTCACACAGGGTTTATCACGTACCCTAAGGGACCACCGAGTCTGCCATTTCTTAGACGGACGTTAAGTCCTCTCGACCCAAGTAGGGACCCAATCCTTCTAGGGGACCTCCTCCCGTACCGTTGGGTGAGGTCACATGAACGGGCCTTTTAAGGTACCTGTCTCCTCGGACCACCCGGTGTCAGGTGTCCCAGTGTTTCTCAACCTGTGTTAGCTCGTTGATTGTGAACGTGAAAGTACAAATGTAGTTTTTGTCTAAAACTTGACTCACAGGACATAAACATAAACCATATAGACCATTAGAACCTACTGTACTGTCTCTTGATATGTGTGTGTGAAGTGGTTGTAGTGACCGGACCAACACCATAACATAACATCAGCACATTGTACCTTGATGACCCCCTATAGACCACTTCGCATGTAGTCAAGTCAAGTCAGCGAGTCAGCACAGGCTGAGAAACGTTGGGGTACTAAACGTCGTGAGGTCCGGAGGGACAGGTAGTGGTAGAGGGTCTCAAGTGAGTCTGAGTACAGGTAGCTCAGACACTACGGTAGGTCGGTAGAGTCTTCTGAGCCAGCAGGGGAAGAGGAGGACTGGGGTTAGGGAGGGTCGTAGTCTCAGAAGAGGTAACTCAGTTGAGAAGCGTACTCCACCGGTTTCATGACCTCGAAGTCGAAATCGTAGTAAGGAAGGTTTCTTTAGGGTCCCGACTAGAGGAAGTCCTACCTGACCAACCTAGAGGAACGTCAGGTTTCCTGAGAGTTCTCGGAAGAGGTTGTGGTGTCGAGTTTTCGTAGTTAAGAAGCCGCGAGTCGGAAGAAGTGTCAGGTTGAGAGTGTAGGTATGTACTGGCGTCCTTTTTGGTATCGGAACTGATCTACCTGGAATCAGTCGTTTCGTTACAGAGACGAAAACTTATATAATAGCTCCAACGAGTATTGAAAAGAAGGTTCCTCATTCGCGGAAAATTAAAGTACCAACGTCAGTGGTAGACGTCAAGTGAAAGACAGTATTTCCACCACAGTAGACGTATAGACTCCACTAACTATAAAGAGGGCCGTTAGAACTAAGGTCGAACACAAAGAAGGTCAGGTCGCAAAGAGTACTACATGAGAAGTACATTCAATTTATTCGTCCCACTGTTATATATCGGAACTGTATGAGGAAAAGGATAAACCTTAGTCAGACAACAAGGTACAGGTCAAGATTGACAACGAAGGACTGGACGTATGTCTAAAGAGTTCTCCGTCCAATCCACGAGACCATAAGGGCAAAGAGAGTCTCAAAAGGTGTCAAATAACACCAGGTGTGTCAGTTTCCGAAATCGTATCAGTTATCTCGTCTTCATCTACAAAAAGACCTTGAGAGAACGAAAAAGGTACTAGGCCGTCTACAACCGTTAAACTAGAGACCAAGGAGACGGAAAAGATTTTGGTTGAACTTGTAGTCCTTCAAGTACCAAGTGTATAACGACTTCGGACCGAACCTCTTAAAACTCGTAATGAAATGATCGCACACTCTACTCACATTAACATGCCAACAAACTCATAAGAAACCGTAACGGAAAGAAACCCTAACCTTACTTTTAACTGGAAAAGGTCAGGACACCGGTGACGACGCAAAAGGTTTGAACGACCGTATAACTCACGTCGTGAAAGTGTCGTAGTAGAAAGTCCTAAACTTTATCGAGTCGACCTTAAGGTAGTGGAGGTGATCGAAACAAGCATCACTACGAAAGATTCCGGGTGAACTGAAGTGTAAGGTCCTACAGACCGAGATCCACTCACTAGTGTGGTAGCACTAATAGACCCAACACTTCTAGAAAAAACATGTCGAGAAAACACATAAGAACGGTGGAGAAGAATTATAGAAGACGAAGACAATCCAGGTCTGGTAAAGACAGGAAATAGCTCGGGTAGAAACGTACTTTACAAGGGAACCATAGAGGTTAAAAGAACTTCTCTAGAGATCAGAAAGGGTAAGACAAGAAAAGGAGATAAAGAAACGTAACTGACGACTTCTTCCGAAAGAATAGAGAAGAACGATAAGAAACCTTGAGACGTAAGTCTACGAATATAGAAAGGAAAAGAGGAAACGAAAAGCGAAGAGAAAAAAAGTGTCGATAAACATTCCGGAGGGGTCTGTCGGTAAAACGAAAAAACGTAAAGAAAAGGCACCCCTGCCAGAACTAGGGACAGAGGACATGTTACAGTGTTTGGAGTAAGGTATCAAGTAGTCCGTGAGATAGATAGTCTAGATCCGGGAATTTAGATAAAGAGTGAAGGTGACATATTAGTATTCCCTAAACTAAATCCAGTATGGACTTACCAGATCGCCAAAAGGGATGAAAGAAGTTAAATTCAGACTTAAACCATTATTCCTCAAGTACTAGACTCGGTGTCAGTCGAGGACCAGAACAAAAACAACTGACATATCTCGAACAGGTAGAAACCGACGTTTCTTATATTAGTTAGACTAAAGCCACAACTGGTAGACCACTACAGGTACACATCTCAGAAGAGAACACAATAATAATAAAGGAGTCAGAATAGAGAGTATGATTTGACACTCGTTGAACTCTCGTCCAAATACGGAATGAGTGGAACTATACAAATCACTGACCGTGTCCCGGACTTTGTGTCATTAACGATTTGTTTATAGACCCTTTAATTGTTTATTTGGTGTTTATCATCACTGAACTCCACGATATGGAGGTCTTTTACATGTAAAATGGTCTCCGGAAATTAGAACCTCCAAAGTCCGGGACACCGTCCGACGGTCCCTCAAGACCCTTCGTGAGTGTGGGGGTTCTGATGGCAGACGGGAACCTCTGGACTGGGACTGGAGGATTACAGGGAGGGACGGGGGGTGACGGGGTGGACTACGGGGGTCCACCTCCCCTGTCCGGGAATCGAGGGGAAGAAGATTCTCGGTTCTACCTCACTCGCAACGACCGAGACTCGGAGAGACCGACCTCCAGTAAATTAGGAACGTCCTAAACAGGACAAATAAAATCACTTGTCCCGACAAATGAAAGTCAAGCATAAAGATCCCCACGACGAGTAAAACGAAGGGATAATAAATGAGAACGTTCGTGAACCCAAACTCATTTATACAGATATTTCAGGGTCTCTGACCGAATAAGACACAGACCATAAAATTACCGGAAATTTGTCACAGACGAGTCCATTCGTAAAATATCTACTCAGCTTTTCTATCTCTTAAGACAAGAGTCACCGGCGACTAAGGAAGGTTCACTGCCGACCGGAGGTCATCTCATCGGAGATTTAGTACCGAAAAGTAGTCATTATGTTATAGTTTTCGGCTGTGGTTAGAGACCTGTCTCTTTGATCGGTTGGGACCAGTCAGTCTATACCCTGAGCCCTTGAGACCATCCGTAAAGGTGGGATCCTGTCACGAATTCCATTCTTAATGACTCTCACAAAAAATTTTATATCTAAGTACTCGGGATGGGAACTTTTAAGACGAAACCTTCTAAATGTGCTTCCGGGTCACTACACGTAAAAATTGGTACGACGTTTATTAAGACAGAAAAGAGGTTTGGTTCTCACAGTTCCCGTCGGGAACTCGTGTCACGTTACGAGTCCCTACTGTGCCCTCTTCGGTCCCTTGGTCTAGCCCGACATACCTCAATAAAGGTAAAACAAACCGGTACGATACTCCGAAAACCCTGGAATCAAAGGGTTGGTCCCTAACTTGGGTGTGGGAGTCGTCACTTTCGCGGCTCAGGATTGGTGACCTGACCTCAATAAAAGTAGTGGTGAATCGAGTGACGACACGGGTTCAATCGGTTCTCCTGTCACTAATACAAGACCGTTCAGTGAACGAGTTCTGATCACACAGTCGTTGAACTCCCAGGGACGGGTTTCAGGACCGGTAGAAAAGTAGGGGACCCCGTCACGTACCGAGTGTCGAACCGCGAGACGTGACCGATCCCACGAGGGTGGTTCTGTCGGAATCGTGTGTCCGGACCAATGGAGTCCCATCGGACCCTCGGTCAACAACCCTTACCTGCACCGTCTCTCCGACTCACGGTACCAGTGAACGACGGAGGAGGCCTCGACTTCGATCCAGATAGCCTCCGACTTACCTGTGGTGGTCGAGGAAGAGGACGGGACCGAGGAGACGAGGTTGGACGTCCCAGGAGCCAGGTAGGGTGTCCCGGATAATACTGTAGTAGTTACGTTAGACTTTATCATTCCCGGAGTGTCGTGGGCCCGAAGCCCCCCCATCGGATGACACCGGGTCCCAGAGTTCCTATTGGGAACTGGACCCCCTCCGACAGGACATAAGGTCCCCCGAGGTATCCAGGTATAGGTTGGGGGGATGGACGTCTTACACTCGAGGTTCTCCCGTGTCGGGTGTAGGTGAAACAAGTCCGACTCAGGAATCATAGATGACTGTGTATCATTCGTGAGTTTCTAAAAAGACCCATGTTCTCATATACTTACTCTCCAAACCGACCGAGGTCGGTAGGTAAGTAAATAAGTGAGCCGATCGTACAAGACACCGTAGACAACGTCCAGTCCGAGAACAGGTAGACTTATTTTGAGCAAAGGACGGGTCTCCTCGAGGGTCGGGTGACCCTCCTACGACCTCTGTGTAGGAAACACATTACAAGGGACTGTTCCCGAGACTGTAGATTCCCTCTACCCCAACATCCCTCCTCGTGTGTGCCACCGTTGCTGTTCGGGACTTCTGTCTTTTTACCATACACCAGACCGTCCTAAAGGGGACGGACTCAGCCGCTCGGGGTAGACGGGGTCCGGGGGCAGACACGACTGTTGGTCCGACGAACAAAGACGATTATAACGTCGTCCCACGTAGATATCTCCGTTAGATATTATATGGTAAATGTCGGTATTGTTTTGGTGTTTTTAGTTAAGGGTCGCGAGTGAGGGTAGTTGTTTGTACGAACGTCCCGGAGAGCTCACACCGTGTGTCGAAATTCCTCGGTGCCCTCTATGTCCCCACTTTTTCACTCCTAAGACTGGGTCTCGTCTCCGAAGCTTAGAGCGACCCCTCTGCGCTGTGTACCTTTACTCTACTATTCGGTGTCGCTCACTTTCTCACATACGGTTCTTCACCTACTTCCGAGATCTCGACGTTGTGCGATCGGTGGTGGGTGAACTCGTAAAACTTTAGACCGGTCAGGCTTACCTCTCCACGATATTACCGTTGGGTGAGGTCATGGGAACGGATCTTTTAAGGTACCTACCTCCTCGGACCACCCGATGTCAAGGACCCCAACGTTTCTCAGTCTGTGCTGACTCGCTGAAGTGAAAGTGAAAAGTGAAAGTATGTACATTTTATTACATATGTAACCTAATACTGTTTTATATATAGTTAAAAACTGGTGACGAATGTACGAACTTTATTACAAAACCCACATACACGTACGAATCAACGCAGACTGAGAAACACTGGGGTACCTGACATCGGACGGTCTGAGGAGACAAATACCTTAAAAGGTCCGTTCTTATAACCCTACCTAACGGTAAAGGAGGAGGTCCCCTAGAAGGACTGGGTCCCTAGGTTGGGCGTGGAGGACATGACGGTCCATCTAAGAAATGACGATGTGGTAGACCCTTCGGGTTTCAAAACCTATGCAAACCAATTTATATACTAGTTTTAATTGGAGTGACCAAAGAAAATGATAAAATTCCACACCTATGATCTTGTAAACTTTACTGCGCACTCCGAGGACAATGTAAAGACACCTGTCGTGACCAGATCCTCAACTCCCCTGGGTCACTCCCTGGTCACGGGACACGATGATCTAAACTCTTCTTAAGACTCCTTTACGTTGTTATTCCTCGTTCGTTGTCCTGTGACTCCTGCCCACACCCTTCTGTAAACTCGCCAAACTAGTACTTCCTCCCTCCTCCCGTCGAGTTCCTCCGTTGTCTCCGGGTACTTGTTGCGTGCGTAGTGACTCGGGAGGGAAGGAAGGCAAGGACTGTAGAAGGTTTTTGTAGCAGCATGGAGGTCGGTGGGAGGTTGGGTCACTGAGGTCTTCCGAGGAAGGAGAGGTAGGACCTGTTACCCCTCGACCGGACACTCGACGCGAATCTACGATTCATAAGCGACTGAGGATCGGGACCCCTTTTCCCGTCACCACCCCCTTCCATTCCCTCCAGCCCATAGGGGTACGACCACCTCGACCCTCACACCAGTCGCAAACGATACCCTTCGTCACACCGGACCCTCTTCCTTCAGTCGGGAGTTTAGACCGGTCTGTTTCGAAGGGGACACCTGTGTAAAGTAATCTCCTTTAGTCCGTCGGACCTAGACTACAAGGACACAGAAGGGAGGGTTGAGTCGGTGTGCCTCTTCGGTATTTGTGAGTTTACGTTCCTAATTGAGACGCGCACCACAGACCCTGTGACACGTGTTGAGAACCACCGACACAAACACAGAGACAATTCTAACACCCCGAACGATGTGTCGGTCACAAGTTATTTATAGCTACCTACCTCCTTCCTTCCTTCTTGTCTTCCACCCCTCACCCCTCTCCCCCTCCTTCCTTCCTTTCTATTTTGTTTTGTGAGTAGACAGTGTCGTGTCTTCATCTATCGACCTTCTCCATGTGACAAGAGGCAATCTCAGACCCTACACCCGTCGTACTCCCCAGAGTCCGGTCTAGGGTGTACAGGTCCAGTCTCTTCTTACCTACGAGAGGTAGTGGGATAGAGGGACAGTGTCCCGGAACCCGGGGGTACGAACCTCTGTCACAGACCTCTGTCACAGACAGGTCCGACATTGGAAGGACCCTATTTCGAGACGAGGATCAGAGAATTCCGGAGACATTTTCCTTTCTACTGCACTTCTTCAGCCCCTCCCGACTTATTCGGACTAGACCTCCATCCCGACCGAACTCAATCAAGGACCTGGTCGTTTCCTTCCTGGGGGCTTCGTGTGGCCTTCGGACGTCAAAAAGGTGTGCCGGTGACCTCCCGTGAAGTTGGAACTTTATCGTCAACAGGCGGAGTTCAGAAATCTCTCGGGTTTAAGTTGTTTGCAAAATTTTAATAGTGTTATTACTATCGAGAGGACCAACTTATAGGTTACTCCCGGAGTTGCGGAATTTGTATATCGTAGAGCAAATTATAAGTGATGCTAATACCGATTAATCGATAAATCCTTTTTAACTCCGAATTTCCTCGGTTTTTTAAATGGATTTGAGAGGACGACGACGACGACGACGATTCAGCGAAGTCAGCACAGGCTGAGACACGCTGGGGTCTCTGCCGTCGGGTGGTCCGAGGGGACAGGGACCCTAAGAGGTCCGTTCTTGTGACCTCACCCAACGGTAAAGGAAGAGGTTACGTACTCTCACTTTTCATTTTCACTTCAGTGAGTCGGCACAGGCTGAGAATCACTGTGGTCCCTGACGTCGGATAGTCCCAGGAGGCGGGTACCCTAAACGGTCCGTTCTCATGACCTCACCCCACGGTAACGGAAGAGGTTTGAGGGCATCGATTTACGTTAAACCCTTATTCTTGAACTTGGGTTCGGGAACCTATGGGTAGTATTTGTTACTTATATGCACTTCGACTTTTCCTCTAACCTGTCTTCGTCTCAGAAGATGTGTTTATGACAGTGACTTGTTAAATGTGTATGTACTTCAACCTTCTACCGAATGTCTATGAAACATGTAAAATGTACCATAACAAGGAAAAAAGGGGCGACCTTTACTACAATAACTTATTTACTTCACAAATTGTTAAATATACTACAGAATTGAACCTCCTTTACTTTAGTAACATTATGTTCCGTCAATTTCTATCAAAGTAGTTTGTGAATTTGTCGTGAATCGTAAGTGACCCTTGACAAGATTGATGGAACACAGTCCATTGAGTATCGGTGAGACACTCCTTACGTGATAATACTAGGGGTAAATGTCTACTGCTTTACCTCTGAACCTCTCCCTTCGTTGGACGGGTACCGGAGTACCGACCAAAGTCGGTCTGGACCCTAGTCGCCGGGTCCGTCAGAGGCCTTACTTAAACCCTTTGGTCCGACCTCGACCGGGAACTCTCTCCTCTCCCATTCTCAAAGGGTCCTTCACGCGACACCTCCCCTCCCACAAAGTCCGCCTCCCTTAATCGTGGTTCGCTGTCGAGGCTGATCGATCCCTTTATCCGCCAGTCGTCAGCCCTAGAAGAGTCCGGACCCGATGCCTCCGGTCTACCGCTCCGAACGTGTCGGTCTCGAGGGACCCCGGAGGATTCCGACCCCTTTTCTTCTCCCCATGTCGTCCTCACGGACCCTACCCCGGCTCGGCGGGACGGGGGTGGGGTGGGGAGAGGTCCCTGATTGTCAAACCCTTCACGCCGCACACGAGTCCTTTGCCAGCCTAACCTAATGTCGCTTCTAATGTCCTCGATTTAACCCGAACCCCGACCCCCTCCACAGTCTCTTCCCTCGACGTTTCCCGGACGCCCCCCTGCTGGTCCTCTCGGACGGCCCTCTAGCCCCACCCCCGTCCCTAGGGTGTAGCCCGGCCTTCGGGAGAACTGGGGTCATTCCGACCTTACACCCTAGTGGTTCGGTCCCGGAAGAGTGAAACTACCTCGACCCCCTCCCCTCCCCGTCTCTGGGCCTCTTGGGCTCTCCCTCAACCGCCCGACTCGGGGACCCTCTACACCTGTGTCTGGATCTCCAGCTCCTCCGCCCCTCTCTTTCTCCTCACTGGACCTCCCCTCTCCTCCGCTCGACTCTGGTCTCTACCCCGGTCTCTAGCCCCACCCCCCCGTCCCCTCCTAGTCCCCCGCCCCCCCACACCCGTCTCCCCCTCGCCCTCCACCCCGCCCCCCTGCCCTCATCCCCCCGCCCGTCCCCGCCTCTGGCGGACTCGACTCTCCCGAAGATCGCTCAGGTCGAACAGGCCGCCCGTTCATCCCCCGTGTCCAACGGACAGGTCTCAACCACCCCTTGGGCAACGTGAGGTGTCTCTTCGTCGACCTTGACCCCGGGGGCCTCGCGGGAGGACGGCAGGAGCGGGGGTGGAAAAGGTAAGGGATGGGGTCGGACTCACCGTCGTGGCCGACACCGGGGAGGATCGGGGGTCCCGTCCACCAGTCACCAGATAAGACCATGGGTCCCACCGACCCCTCGGTCTTCTTTCCTCCTCCCCCACCCCCACCCCCTCCCACACGACCGAGAAGAAAAGCTCCGATCTACCTCTCCCCAGTTACCCCTCCCGAGAAACCCTGTCATCCCCTCCATCTAAAGACTGGTGACGGCCGACCCCTCTTTTTTTTAAACGACAAAAGTTGTTTAACATAGAGAGTCCTGGAAATTTTAACCCTTCGTCTTACATACGGACCGGACTCTCGGTCCCGTTACCCTAGGGGTCGTCAACTGTCACCTGGGGTCTCAAAGAAATGTTGAAACTCCTGTGACCTGGTTCGGGTCGGGGGTCAGGGTCAGAAGGTCCGTCGGAGAGCCTCTCTTAACACCCACGACGACAGGGTTTGGAGGAGGGTCCGGTCGCCCCCCGTCAGACCCCGGTCCCACGTGAGTCCCCTCGAAGAGGTCGGATACCCTCTCGGGGTCGCGGACTAGCCGGAGTCCGCCCCGTGTCCCGTCTTCCCGGGGACATAAAGGGTCCATCCTTTAATCACGAGGTGGGGTCGAGGACACTCTACTTCCGGTCTCAGACGACGAGAAAGGTTCGGGTCGGGGGATAGACTCCCCTCACCCCAACCCCTCTCTTCGTCCCGGCTTACAACTCTCCCTGAACAGATGACCCGTGCCCTGAAAAGTCACCTCTAGGGGTCGATCCCGGTTCAATTTTCCCCTTCCTGGGTCTCGACTCGGACGGTTGAGCCAAATACCGTTCCGGAATCACTGGTGTGTCTCTTTACTTGACCCAAAGATCCTTGGTACCCGATTCTAAACTTGGAATCAAGTTTAGGTCTGAAACAAAAATGAAGGACACATTGGAATCCCTTGATTGGGTCGGAGAGACTCGTATTACAGATATTGACTTTTTACTCCAATTATCAATGAAGGGTCACAACTTCTAATCTCTCTCACTAAAATGTATCGTCCATAGGTCTTATGGTACGGTTTATATGTCAAGTCAAGTCAAGTCAACGAGTCAGCACAGGTTGAAAAACACTGGGGTACCTGACGTTGTACGGCCCGAAGGGACAGGTAGTGATTGAGGGTCTCGAATGAGTTTAAATACAGGCAACTCAGCCACTACGGTAAATTGGTAGAGTAGGAGACAGTAGGGAAAGAGGGGGTTGAAGTTACAAAGGGTCTTAGTCCCAGAAAAGGTCACTCAGTCCAGAAACGGAGTCCACCGGTTTCATATCCTCAAAGTCGAAGTCGTAGTCAGGAAGGTCACTTATAAGTCCTGACTAAAGGAAATCCTAACTGACCAACCGAGAGGAACGTCAGGTTCCCTGAGAGTTCTCAGAAAAAGTTATGGCGTCATGTTTTCGTAGTTAAGAAGGTGTGAGTCGAAAGAAATATTAGGTTGAGAGTATAGGTATGTACTGATGACCTTTTTGGTATGGAAACTGACCTGTCTGAAAACAACCATTTGATTACAGAGACGAAAAATTATACGACAGATCCAACCAGTATCGAAAAGAAGGCTCCTCGTTCACAGAAAATTAAAGTACCGACGTCAGTGGTAGATATCACTAAAACCTCGCGGGGTTTTATCAGAGAGTGACAAAGGTAATAAAGGGGTAACTAAACGGTACTTCACTAATATGGCCTACGGTGCTAGAACCAAAAGACTTACAACTCAAAATTCGGTTGAAAAAGTGAGAGGAGAAAGTGAAAGTAGTTCTCCGAGAAATCAAGAAGAAGTGAAAGACGGTATTCCCACCACAGTAGACGTATAGACTCCAATAACTATAAAGAGGGTCGTTAGAACTAAAGTCGAACACGAAGTAAGTCGGACCTTAAAGCGTACTACATGAGACGTATATTCAATTTATTCGTCCCACTGTTATATGTCGGAACAGTATGAGGAAAGGGCTAACCTTGGTCAGACAATAAGGCACAGGTCAAGATTGACAACGAAGAACTGGACGTATGTCTATAGAGTTCTCCGTCCAGTCCACCAGACTATAAGGATAGAGAAATTCTTTCAAGATATCAAACAATACTAGGTGTGTCAGTTTCTGAAAACGTATCAGTTATTTCGTCTTCATCTACAAAAAGACCTTGAGAGTACGAAAAAGTTACTAGGTTACCTACAGCCGTTAAACTAGAGACCAAGGAGACGGAAAAGATTTAAGTCGAACTTGTAGACCTTCAAGTGCCAAGTGTGTGAGAACTTCGGACCGAACCTCTTAAAACTCGTAATGAACCGATCACACACTCTACTCACGTTAACACACCATCAAACTCGTTAGAAACCGTAACGGAAAGAAACACTAACCCTACTTTTGACTGTAAAAGGTCAGGACACCGGTGACGACTCAAAAGGTTTAAACGACCTTATAACTTATATCGTAAAAGTGTCGTAGTAGAAAGTCCTAAACTTTATCGCGGTGACCTTAAGGTAGTAAAGGTCATCGAAACAAGTGTTACTACGGAGGATTCCGGGTGACCTGGAGCGTAAGGTCCTACAGACCGAGATCCACTCACTAGTGTGGTAGCAGCAATAGACCCAGTACTGTCAGAAAAAACATATCAAGAAGACACATAAGAACGGTGGAGAAGGATTATAGAAGACGAAGACAATCCAGGTATGGTAAAGACAGGAAATAACACGGGTAGAAACGTACTTTTCAAGGGAACCATAGAGATTATAAGAACTTCTCTAAAGATCAGAAAGGGTAAGATAACAAAAGGAGATAAAGAAACGTGACTAGTGACTCTTTCCGAAAGAATAGAGAGGTACGATAAGAATCCTTAAGACCTAAGTTTACCTACATAGAAAGGAAAAGAGGAAACGGAAATCGAAGAGAAGAAAAGTGAAGATAAACATTCCAGAGGAGTCTGTTGGTAAAACGCAAAAACGTAAAGAAAAAGAACCTTTACCAGAACTAGTGACGGAGGACATGTCACAGTGCTTGGAGGTAGGTATCAAGAAGTCCGTGAGACAGATAGTCTAGATCAGGGAATTTAGATAAAGAGTGAAGGTGACATATTAGTATTCCCTGAACTAAATCCAGTATGGACTTACCAGATCACCAAAAGGGATGAAAGAAGTTAAATTCAGACGTAAACCGTTATTCCTCAAGTACTAGACTCGGTGTCAGTGGAGGACCAGAACAAAAACGACTGACATATCTATCTCGAAGAGGTAGAAACCGACGTTTCTTACATCAGTTAGATTAAAGCCATAATTGGTAGACCACTACAGGTACACATCCCAGAAGAGAACACAACAATCTTCTCCCACAAACGATACTAGTCACACAAGAGAACCGTTTTGAGACAATCGGAAACTGGACGAAACAAAACATGAGGTTCCGGTTTAAACGGACAATGGGGTCCATAGAGAACTGAAGGACGAAAACACAAGGTTAGGGGATACTATTTTTCTATAGAAAAAACCCACAATCAAGATCTGCTAGAACATCCAGAAGTATTTTGTCAAGTTAAAGTCGAAGAAGTCGTAATGTCCAGTCCCGTATCTGAACCTAATAACACTATAACTTATCAAACGGAACCTTTGTTTGTCTCTAGTAAGACAGCAAAAACTGTAATGTAGGTTCAAGACTTAAAGTCTGAGAACAACTGATACTACCGATGAGGTAAAGAAGATTCTCTAAGAACGGGTATCATCATCTATATTACCAGTAGACTCAATTTAAGTGTGTAAGGTAAGGTAAAATCAAGTGACTAAAGATTTTACAGCTACAAATGAGAACGGTAGAGGACAAACTGGTGAAGATTAAATGGAACTAAGTACCTGGATTGTAAGGTCCAAGGACACGTTATAACAAGAAATGTCGTAGCTAAAATGAAGGTAGTGGTCAGTGTAGGTGTTGACCCACAACAAAAACGAAACCAAGACAGAGAAGTAAGAAAGACCTCAATCA
The DNA here is from genome assembly GCA_006410555.1 of Capra ibex. Lineage (NCBI taxonomy): Eukaryota > Metazoa > Chordata > Mammalia > Artiodactyla > Bovidae > Capra > Capra ibex. The sequence continues at coordinate 25,744,884 of SJYO01016970.1, read as the reverse complement.
AGTGACTAGAGGTCATCGTATAATCCGTGGATGACTGGACCCCTGAAGTAGAAAGTCACAGGATAGAAAAACGGAAAAGTATGACAAGTACCCCAAGAGTTCCGTTCTTATGACTTCACCAAACGGTAAGGGAGGAGGTCACCTGGTGTAAAACAGTCTTGAGAGGTGGACTGGGTAGGCAGAACCCACCCGGATATACCGTACCGAGTATCAAAGTAACTCAATCTGTTCCGACACCAGGTACACTAGTCAAACTAATCAAAAGACACTAACACCAAAAGTAAGACAACCGGGAGACTACCCATTCCTATTCTTCGAATACCTTTGAAGGACTACCCTCTCTGACTGACTCCCCCTTTGACCCGGAACAATACTACTCACCCCGTTACGAGTCAAGTCAAGTCAGTCAGTCAGCACAGAGAAACACTGGGGTACCTGACGTCGTACGGTCCGAAGGGACAGATAGTGGTCGAGGACCTCGAATGAGTTTGAGTACTGGTAGCTCAGCCACTACGGTAAGTCGGTAGAGTAGGAGACAGAAGGGGAAGAGGAGGACGGAAGTTAGAAAGGGTCGTAGTTCCAGAAAAGGTTACTCAGTCAAGAAGCGTGGTTTACCGGTTATATAACCTTGAAGTCGAAGTCGTAGTCCGGAAGGTTACTTATCAGTCCTGACTAAAGGAAATCCTAACTAACCAACCTAGAGAAACGTCAGATTCCCTGAGAGTTCTCAGAAGAGGTTCTGGTGTCAAGTCATTTAGAAATTAGGTCAAAAGACAACTACCCGCTCCGACACAAAAGAGGGACAAAAAACTGGACTCCGGTTTGATACCACCTCCATTACTTCTATTACCGTTCGAGGAAGTTTTCCAGGGTGTGTACACGACGATGTGACTCACGGGGGTTGGGACGTAGTCCGGTGACGGGTGGGTGCGGAGACGGTCTCTGAGGACCCGTGAGTGTCCGTTCAGACCTAATCAGAAAAACCCCAGTGACGAGGAAAGAGGACCCAGGACCACGTGTGTTCCAAAACAAACACGGGAGTCTTTCAGACAAAGGGGTCAGGACACATTCAAGACCACTGAGATACCACCTCAATTACCGCTGGAGAAGGTTCTCTCGGATACGGTATGGGTCCAGACAATGTGGGTCTCGGGGAGAGGGACACCGTCAGGTGACGACTGGGCTTAGAGACGTCCTCTGTGAGTTTGTGTCAAGACCGAGTCAGAGAAACCCCAGAGACCCAAGACCATACGTGTTCCAAACAAACTCGGGAGGTTCCCGCCCATACCCAAAACTAAGAGTTTCGTTAAAACGGGGAGGATGGTAGAAGCTTGACACCACAACCTCTTCGGAGAACTCTCAGGGAACCTGACGTTCCTCTAGGTTGGTCAGGTAAGACTTCCTCTAGTCGGGACCCTAAAGAAACCTTCCTTACTACCATTTCGACTTTGAGATCATGAAACCGGTGGAGTACGCTTCTCAACTGAGTAACCTTTTCTGAGCCTACGACCCTCCCTAACCCCCGTCCTCCTCTTCCCCTCCTGGCTCCTGCTCTACCGACCTACCGTAGTGACTGAACTACCTGCGCTTAGACTCACTTGAGGCCCTCAACCACTACCTGTCCCTCCGGACCGCACGACGCTAAGTACCCCAGTGTTTCTCAGTCTGTGCTGACTCGTTGACTTGACTTGGCTTGGTAGAAGGACCCCGAAGAGGAAATGGGAACCTGCACCCCATAGAAACAAACCACCCTAGGTTGTAAGAGGACAGTTGTCGACACGTCGTCGCTCAACATTAAAACCTCAAGAGTGTCCTCTTCTACTCGCGTGCAGGAAGATAAGGTAGTGTAAGGAGACTTCATATGTCATCCACGAGTTATTCACCACACACGAGTAAACGAGTCAGGACAAACTGAGAAACCTTGCGATACCTGATATCGGGTGGTCCGAGGAGACAGGTACCTCAAAAGGTCCCTTCTTATAACCTCGTCCAACTGGAAAAGATGAGATCCTTTAGAAGGACTGGGTCCCTAACTTGGGCTCAGAAGACGTAACTGTCCACCTAAGAGATGGTGACTTGGTGTACCCTTCGGGAGGCATTCACCATCGATACGATAATAGTCTCCGTCGTATCGGACACTATCTCTCGAAACCTCACTCCGTCAGAACCGATACTTAGAACCGGAGATGGACGACAGGATTTCGTTCTTGAGTTCGGTCTGGACCCGGAGGTCCTTAGTTAAAGGACAGTCAGGTTTACCCTATTTTATAATCATTACCGACTGTGAATGACTTGTGAGTGACACACGATCCGATTCACGATTCACGAAATGTCAGGTAAAGAGTAAGTCAGAAGGGGTTTGGGATACGATAATATTAGTAAAATGTCTACTCCTTTGACTCCGAGTCTCCCCACTTCGTTGAGTGGGTTCTCACCATCTAGGTTGAACTTGGGTCCGTCACTGGGTCCTCGACGAGGGGTTTAAAGAGGGAAACAGGGTATGGGGACGTTTCAACTTACTTGAATCCGGTAACCGATCGACAGACCTGTCCACACTCTTCTAAAGATAGACACCGATATTTTTGTGACTTCCAAGTTCTTACCCATAGAAGACCCTGAAAAGACCACCAGGTCACTAATTCCGAGACGTAAAGGTGAGTTCCCCGAGTCCAAACTACGGACCCGTCCCTTGATTAGGACGTACGGCGCACGTCACGTGGGGAGGGGGTTAATTAATCAATTAAAAAAATTTACCGGTAAAAGACCTTGGGTTCTGAGTGAAAGTAACACATAAACCTTTTAAACCTCTTATTCGTACACTGGGTCGTCACTTTTGTCGAGTCCCACGATATTACCCGACACCAGACCTCACCGTCTCTTCTGGGACTCCAGACTCATCTGGGGTTCGGCTGACACTGAGTCGACCGACCTCCTTCTCCTCCTACTAGGATATTCCGATATCTATCGTTGACACGTATCACCGGGACACTCCAGTAACGGTCGGACGAGTCCGAGACAAATTTCGTGAGGTGTCGGAGTCTCCCTACATCCTTTTGACCTTTCGCGGGTCCTGCTGTCCCTATACTGGTTTGACCTCCCCAACTTTGGTTTTTGTCGGATACTTCTTTCTATTTTCCTTACCCCTATTTAGTCCGTCTTCTCTCCCGACTCACTACCGTGATTCTTACCGTCTCTTAGGGTCTCTTCTTCCCTTCGAGATAAAGAGATGACCCAATTCCAGATTCTTTCTTCCTTGAATGTAAAGTCGTCCGTCCAATCTCAATCCGGACTCACTGAGATCTCACACTCAGGTATCCATCCGTCTCTTTGGGTACTTTAGAGGGAAGTGTCTCCAACCTCGTCCCGACCCACGGTGGGGTGTGGTCGAGTCGACGAGGGTTGAGTGGGACTGTGGAAGGGTGGGGTCAAGAGTGTGGGGACGGGGAGGAGGTGGGACTATTTAGGATCAGACTAGTTCCTGTCAAAAGAGAATAAGAGGAACCCAAAGTCGACTCCCCTGCCACGTATAGACACAACCTTGGAGACGGAGAAGTCCTTTACCAAGTCCTGACTCCCCGGAACCTCTTAAGTCCCCATAGGGGGGTCTGCCGACCCTTGACACCCCTCCACCGACCTACACCACCCCGTCGTTACATGGCCCTGTCGACTCTGTAGTCCTTGGGTACTCCTCCACCCCCGACACGGACAAGACACCCCGTCCTGGTCCACGAGTGTGTCACTCCTGCCTCGGTTGTCTCTATCCCCTCCGTCCTCCTTGGACGCCCCTCCCTCTTACACACAGATGTCTCCTCCACCTAAGGTAAAGACGACCGTCCACATCGGTGGCGAGTAGTTGTGTGCCACCCCAACCCAGACAAAATCCGTACGCGGTTACAAACCTAAACCGAACTATCCTCAGACAGACTCGTTTTTCCGAAGTCTGCTCCGTCGGGTCCCTCCGTGGAAAAGTATTCTTTCCCGGAGAGAGGGAGAAGAAGAACCCCAGTTCTTATCCCTCCCTGCAGGTCCTATAAAGTAAAATTCGTTCCTCTTTGACGTTGGGTCTCTCCTCTACGTTGGTCAGGTTCCAGTGTGTCGAATAGGCCCCGACCGGTCCTGAGACCGGAGGATTTGAGGGTCGGTATACGACGAGGGTCCCGTGGTCCTACGAGAGGACCCCTGGAAGGGAAGTACGATCGTTTCGAGGGAGGAGAAGGAAGTTTGACTGAAGGCAGAGGTAGGAGGAGCGGAGTTTGGAGAATGACTAACTTTATTGTGGACTTTAGATGGCCTACGAGTCTCAGGTGTTTCGTGAAAGTGGAGTCAGATGATCGAGGAGGGGAACTCCGAGTCGGAGGGACAGGGGTGGCGGAGGAGGGGTCGGACGTTCCGTCGGATAAACCACCTTCAGCTCTCGCCTCTCTCGGTCCTCCTCCACTCTAGTCGAAGTCTGAAGAGGATGAAACCGTCTCTTGGGCGTCGCGAGGTACAGACATTTTCCTCGCACCCCGTCCTCCCCCAACCTCGGTCGGACACCCCGGAGGGGTCTCTTCCTCGATCCAGTCCCCACACCCCAACTGCTCCTCCTTTACACCCTCCTTAAATATTCTCGACCCGACCCCCACGGTACTTCCTCCCCAGGGTTCTCTCCCGGATCCCAGTCTTCCACCTCTCTCCATCCTCTCCCTCCGGGCCTCCAGAATTTGGTCACTCTACTCCTCCCCCCGTCTACTCTCCCCACTAACGACCGACTCGGACCCGGTCCCCCCGGTCACGTCCCCCCTCCGGCCCCACCGCCCCCTACTCAGAGTCCCTATTAGGACTGCGGTGGCAAGGTCGACCCGGGGGGTTGAGTTGGAGGGGGCGCCACTATAGTCCTTCTTTGTTAACGGAGACCTGTAAGGAAGGGAAAATGTCAGTGAGACCGAAGAGTCGGCGGACACCTCCAATTCGTCGGGATGTCGACTCTCCTTCTACTCCACCCCCCCCACCGCCGCGCGTCGTACCTTCCCTGACAACTCCCGACCCCGAGACCCTCGTGACTCCGCCCCTACCGAAACGGTCCCTGGTGAGTTACAGGGTGGGGCACCCGGGTCTCTGAGTCCTACAGTCTTCGACTCCCCCGAGACCTCTACTGGGCAGGGTTAGGGGAAAGTGTGGACCTGTACACCCCGGTCCGTCCTTTGCCCTGAACGGGTCCCCCATGTCTACCAATCAACCACTTGCAGGTACTATTCGTAGGTATAGAATCGGAGACCGACTGACGGGGTGGAGGTCTGGAGGAACGAACCCAGAGGGTGGAGGGGTGGTTCACGACTTCGAGTCTGTTCTCGGTCCCAGGGTCTTAGGTGTGGACGGTGTGACAGGGGTTCGAGACTGTACCACCGACAGAGGACCGGGTTGGGTCGAACCTTACCTTCGTGTTTCTACGACCCTTTATCTTTCTCCTCCTACCCGGGACTTGTTTCCCTGTGTCCGTCGGGACCTCCACCCCCAGTCGACCACCTCTCCCCCACGTGTCACCCCTCCGTGGTCGTGACAGAACGCAGACCCTAGGACCTCATCTGGCCCCGACCCCCTACGAGGTTCTGTCCCGTTCCACCTTTTCAGTGAAGACCAACAGAGGAAAAACCGAAGAAAGTAAAAAGAGGAGTTAAGTCTACGAGTTCCACGGGTTCAGCCACAGGGGTAGGACCACTAAGTAGTAGGTATGGTCGATGGACGGGGGATAGGTACGGTAGGTACCCCTGACCCTCCAGGATACCATGGTCCCGGGAACAGAAGATCCCGTGGGAGGTACTTCAAGTCTCCAGATGAGTCCGTAGGTGTTCGGGAGGTCAGTGACTCGAATCTCCTTCCGTCCCTTTTCGAACCGTCACAGTGCGTTGTTTTTTCTCCGACACACTCCACTCGGGTTTCCTCTCCACTCACTCGACTCCAATCGTTCTACCCGTCCGGTCAAGCCACCCCGAAACCTCCGATACTACTTAACCCCAAAACGACCAGGTAATCAAATCCCTTCCCTCTCTTTAACCCTTACCACTTTATCCGTTTCAGAGGTTTTCTACACTCGTGATGGGGGTCTATAAAGTTCAACCTAGAGACTTTCCTTAAAGAAAAACGAGACAAACCGAGGGTCCCGCCTTATTATCCATATCGTCTCTGTAGAGGATCCAAGTTTATATTCCTTTACAAAAGCTTGTCGTCCCGACAGACACAGGGTACTGGTTCCGTACAATCAATGGGTCCTGAGCAACACCTCACCTCACCCGTGGGACCTCTGTGACACAGGGGTCCGTCATCTCCCTAAGTTTCACCTCGTCACGAACGACCCCAGTGTCATCTTTGTTAAATACGGAATTGACTCTTCATCCCCACACCCTGACCAACTGGAGTACTGGATACTTCAATGAAGGTTGGAATTCAAAGGTTCTGAGAGGTTCCAACCTCATTACACCCTTCTAAAGGTCTTTTGTAGTCCTGACTGAAGGAAGAAATTGACTAAGTTGTTTTATATAACCATTACACGTAACATAATTTATGTTCCCTGACATGGTACTTGTGTGTAAATATTTAACAGGGGGAAAAGACCGTTTACTACTTACTTTTCCAGACAGAACCACCTGGAAGGGTAAAGGTTATAGTGAATCGAGTCCACTCTCTACACTAGTATTTCATTACACTATGGAATGGTTTTCTTATTTTACGGAATGGTTTGAAATATATAAGTCTTCAAACAGGACCCTGAAGGGACCACCAGGTCGTCAAATTCTTAGGTGGAACATTATGTCCCCTGTACCCAAACTGAGGACCAGTCTCTTGATTCTAGGGTGTACGGTTCCTCGTTGATTCGGACACACGGTCCTGACTCCTCGGGTACGTGGTGTCGATCTCTTTCTAGAGAGTACTACATCGTTTATAGGCTGCACGACGTTGATTCTGGACCGTGTCGGTTTATTCATTTATAAAAAATTTTCAAAACAAGGTTCCTACAAGTATCGTCAGAACAAATATTATCGTTTTCTAATTTTTACGAATAGTTATTTTTTTTAACCGGTTTATACCATTTATGTATGTCACTTTATGTTTACTCCTATAATTCTTCCTAATTTTTCTTACTGAGTTTTAGAGGGTTATTTCTTTTCTCATTCTGTTCTACCGAACAACTTAAGATGGTTTGTAAAGTCTTAATTGTGGTCGGGAAGAGTTTTAGAAGATTTTTAAACTTTTCCTTCATAAAGAATTGTGTAGGATAGTCCGGTCGTAATCAGACTATGGTTTCGGTCTGTTTCTGTATGTTCTTTTATTTCGATGTCTAGATATAAGGAATATTTATAATTACAATTTGAAGAGTTGTTTTACGATCGTTTGGTTTTAAGTTGTCGTATAATTTTCCTAATATGTGTCCTACTGTACCCTGGAAAAAGACCTTACGTCCCTACCAAATTATATACTTTTGGTTAGTTATATTATATAGTGTAATTGTCTTATTTCCCTTTTCGGGAGTAATAGTTACAGTAGATGTTATCGTAGTTTTTCTTATTTTATGAATCTTTATTTGTATTGATTCCTTCTCATTCAGAACATGTAACTTTCGATGTTTTGTAAAGACTTTATTTCTTCTATGTTTTTAACTTTCTGTAGGTCATAAGTAACTAACCTTCTGAATTATAACAATTCGAAAGTTATGATGGGTTTCACTAGACGTCTAAGTTACGTTGGGGATATTTTTAAGGTGGTTTTTAAAAAAATTCTTTATCTTTTTAAGTAAGGTAAATTTTAAGTTTTACCTTAGAGTTACCTGGGGCGTCTCGGTTTTGTAGAACTTTTTTGTTGTTTCAACCTCCTCAGTGTGAAGGACTAAAGTTTTGAATAATGTTTCGATATCATTAGTTCCGTCATACCATGACCACACTCCTGTCTATGGATCCAGTTACCTGGTATTGTCTCTCGGATCTTTTTTTTTTTTTTTTTGTTGAAGTTTATATACCGATTTAACAAAAGTTATTCCCCTTTTCCTGTCAAAACAGTTGTTTACCACGACCCCTTTAATAGATAGTATATTATAAGTATATTACACAATTATTCTTTTTCTTACTTCAACCTGGGACTATGACACATACTTTTAATAAAGTATTACCTAGTTTCTGTATTTTGACATTTCGAGAGTCTTCTTTTGTGTCCCCTATTACAAGAAGTATAACCTAAACCGTTACTAAAGAACCTATACTGTGGGTTTCGTATCCTTTATTTTCCTATGTATCTATTTGACCTGAAGTAGTTTTAATTTTTGAAAACACGTAGTTTCCTATGATAGTTCTCTCACTTTTCCGTTGGGTGTCTTACTATGGAAAACGTAAAATACGATTTCCATACGTAATGGGTAGGTCTATTTAATAGTAATAAAAATCGTACGGACCAAGATTCTTCAGGGTTCCCCTCAGATTTGAGAATGAAGCCACCACGACGGACCGAGTCTTGTGCGAGACCTTACGAAGAGAAAGTGGACGGAAGGTTCGGAGGCTCACAACAAAACGACGGGAGGTACCATCGTTTAGGAATCCCCACCTTGGTTTAAAACCTTTGTCGAGGTTCACCAAGTCTCGGTTCAGACCATCTACAACTAAAACTGATCTCTTATCTACCATATTAAATAAATAAACGAAAGACAGAGTAAAGTGATTCCTTGACTCCGGAGTCCGACCTGGTTTCCCGTTAAAGGAATACACCAGACCTCTGACAAGTGTCTCTCCTCAGGGTTTTCACAAGACCGGAGATATCACAACACCTTTACCCGCGTGTCAGAGGAATGTCGTATAATCGGTTCCGACAAAACTAATGTTTACCGTTATCGGTTATGGTTCAGAGAAGTCAAGTTTTATTTTCCTTCTTTTCTTTTCAAATAACCGGGGTTTGGGTCCTTCCTATGACCCTCTCGAGTGTTTTACCTCTTGACTTCTTCGTCCTAGGGTCCTCTACCTTAAATCCTGAAGGTCGGAGTGTAAGAGGAAGAGAGACCCACAGAGACGAAGAGGGTCGTACGACTGGAAAAGAAAGGATACGGTCTTTCTGGAGGGGTCACCCGTCCTTTGTACCAACGGTCTTCGAGGTCAAATCATTAGGGTCAAGGTACATATTTAAGGTTCCACCCAGAGACTAACCGGGACCAGTCCAGGTCCGGACGGGGAACTCGGTTGACGACGTCAGTCTCCCTACGTCAATTTTCTCACCGACCCTCGACTTAGTGGACAGGTGAATACCTGTCCACACAGAGTACCTGTACACACAAACACACGTGCGTCACATACAATTGTTTTCTTCCCCTACCCTTTCTTTAGAAAGTCCGATGAAACTTGTTCCTGTCACGACGGACAGGTTTCCCTGTACGTTTCCTCAGTGTACCAGAGGGTTTTTAAGAGGTCCTCGGATGTTAGATCAAACCCTCTGCTCTGTGTTTTTATTGGTCTTGTGTTGTCGAACGTGACTGAGCTTCCGACCTATTCTTATAGACCTTGAGGGGTGGGTGGAGTATTCGAACAGAGAACCTATTTTTAATCTTTGACTTACACTTTCCCGAAACGTTTCTGTCGTCGTTGTTTCGAGAAACGTCAATTGGACCGTGTAAGTGTGTATGGGACCCCTGTTTCGTACCCGAGACTTCAGTCTGACGGAGTCGAAGGACTCGACGTTGTACCCTTCCCATGATCGAGAATGAAGTGTCCCCACAGTTCTCTTAACCCCTAGTACCCACCCCTCACGAATCGTCTCACTGTGTGCCACCCACGAGTCTTATATGTTCCATCATCATAAACGTATAACAATGAACTCGGAGAAGTTTGGGTATCAGCCAACTGTGGTGGTCCCACTGGTAAGGATGAAATATCACTCCTGTGTCTCTTCCCTTCCTGATCGGACGAACATTAATGTAGAAGTCCACTACCGTCTCGATCCGATTCTGGTCTGGAGATAAAGGTTTGAAACGTAAGGATTTCCCAGTCCGGATTCTCTCTGGACTTATCACGGTCCACCTCCATACCTCTCTGTCGGTTATAAGTACCTCTTCGCCTTTACAGGAATCCCCAGTCGGTCACGGAACATGATTCTTCCTCTGGACACTTCCCTACTCGTTCGGGATAAGCCCCGAAGAGACGACCCCCGAACCTCGTACTTCGCCCATCCTTCACTAACCCCGAGTAGCGGAGTTCGGAAGGAGGTGGTAGACTGTGGGTGCAGAGGAGTCCATGGGCTGGGGGTGGGGGGGATCTCGAGGAGAGGACACGTGAACAAAGGGCCTGACTACGTAAGAGGAGATATTTATGGTCGAGACCATAAACCCCAACCGTCGACAACGACGGTCCCTCTACCGACCCAACTGTACTCCGAGGACTGTTTTGTGTTTGGGGACCCCCACCCCCACCACACTCCTTCCCCCTACTTAGTCTCTCCCCCACCCCCACCCGAGTGCCCCTGTCTTCGGGTCTCTTCAACCGACACACCCCCACTCTCATATGTCAATATTAACAATATTAACCTTTGACTCTCGGATGGTCCGGGAAAGACCTTTAGTGGGACAGCAAACATTTGAACTCCGATGTGGGAGTGACCATCCCCACCCCACCTTTTCCCGGAAGTACTTAGGTCTCCCTTTGACTCCGACCCTCGACCTTGAGTCTACGATCACCTGTAAGGACTCCTCCACCCGAGACCACCCCTACCGACGGACGGGGTCCCTCCGGAAGGGTAGGAGGGACAGACAGTCTCTGGGAGGAGGTGATCCGGACCGACCCCGTAAGGACCAGAAACGGACTCGGGAGCCTTTACAAACGGTGAAAGCCTCTTAGAAATCCCTTTTTTTTTTTTTCCACTAAACGTCTGACAGAACCTTTATCCGGAACAGAGAAGTCCTTTACTGGGCTTCATAGAGGAACCTCGGTTTTCTTCGGGGAGTTTGATTTACCTTCGGAAAGGGATCAAGAGAGGGGACTAGTGGGGTCCTAGTCCGTCCGTGGGTTCCTGACTTTCCCCCGGACCGGCCCCCGAGGTCTGTACGAACGCGGGACCACTTCGTCGACCGTCCGGACGGGTAGAAGACGGGAGGATCCAGGCGGTCGGAGAGGGTGTGGGGCGTCCCCGGGGGTTGGTGGGCGGGCGACTCCCCGAGTCCGGAGAACGCCCCCTCGACCGGAGGGGCGGGGGTGCGGTCCCCGGCGGGAAAGGACCGTCCTGTCGCCCTAGGACGTCGACAGTCCCCTCCCCGCCGCCCCCGACTACAGTCCTCCCTATGTTTATCACGCCTGCCGGCCCCCGGGACAGAGGGGAGCGGTGTAGGTGAGAGGCCGGCCGGCGGGCGGCGGAGGAAGAGGCGCGGCGGGTCGGAGCGGGCGCGGCGGTGGTACTCGGTCCGGATGAGCAGGTCGGTCGCCCACAGCAGGATGGCGGCGTGAAAGCCGCCCCGGGGGTCGAAGGGCGAGCCGAGGGGCGACTCGAGCGGCCACAAGGGCGCGCGCCCGAAGCCGTGGTTCCCGAGGAGCTCGAGCCACTGCAGGGCGCACATGGTCCACAGCGCGTGCAGCCCGCCCCGGCCCCCGGACCCCCGCGACGCCCGGTCGGCCGACCCGAGCTGGGCGCACGGGAGGAGGATGCCGCGCCCGCTCGATGACCTGAAGAGCGACCGGCTACGGCACTTGGTCCTCAAGGACTGGTGCGCGTGGTTGCTCTTCCACCTCGACGTCCTCGAGTTACTAGCGAAGCGGTTGATGTAGCTCTTCCACGCGAAGGACCTCGTCGTCTTGCGCCGAGAACGACGCCTCCACTTGGCCGAGTTCCCGGCGCTCGGCTGCGCGCACCGGCTCTAGATGCTCCTCCTCGACGCTCTCGACGCCGCGGTCCACCTCCACGAGTGGTTGGTCGCGCGGGCGCAGCTGCAGCTCGCCCTGTTGGACGACCTGCTGGACGTCGCCGAGTTCCGGTTCACTCGTAGGCGATCGCGGGGGTCTTGGGGGAGGTAGAGGTCCCCGGCCCGTGCCCTCCGATCCGGACCCCGACCCAGGTCACCAGTCATGGGGTAGCATGGGTCCCACTCCCACCCGATCGACACAGAGGCCCCCTCCCCCTTCTCTGCGGTACGGAAAGGGACACGAGAGTCCGACGTCTGCTCCGATGCCAGGGTTAAAAGAACCCCTGTAGTACCTCACCTTTACCCGCTGGAACCCTCTGGTCCACGAAGAATGTTTCGTAGAATTCTACGACCCCACTACAAAGATCCAAGTCCACCCGTGTACCTTCCTCTTTCCTCCGGGTATCCGTCACCCTCCTTCTCCTGTCCAACCATCCTCTGTTCCTTTAGACCTCGGTCGTCATAGAGAGTCAAGTAGACACTACTTCGGGACACCAACCCCCATCTCTCCCCTAGAACTGGGGACCCAGTCTGAATGCGAAATGTCCCTCCTACCTATTTGACCTCCTTTCCTCTCTCACTCAGCCCCTCCTCCCCCCTACACGTCGGGAGTCTGTCTAACCTTGTGACTAACACCGAGGTGGTCCGAGGGACACGAAGTCCGTCGTTCTTATCTCGTTTATGACCACCCAGGACGAAAAGACGGGTTCACTAGTGACAGGATGGTGGGTCCAGTGTTTGCAATTTACTCGTGGATGTACCCGGTCCGACCCCGGCCCCGGACGCTTGGGCCTCCACCTATTTTATTCTTGGACCTCCACCTGTTTTATTCTGCGTCAAGAATTAGGGTCCCTCCAGTGTTTGATCACTCCTGTACCTGAAGGTCCCACACCGAGGTCCCGTCTCTAACCCGGTGAAGGACAGGGGAGGGACACACCCGCCCGGGACGAGTGAGATAAGACTCGGGTGAGGGACCCGTCGGGGGTCAGTCAGAAGAGGGGTCGGACAAAGTAGGAGTGGTAGACAGACAGGAAGACGGACACAGACGGTCCGACGTTCTCCTTTAAGTCGACTTTCTTCTTCGCCTCTTGTTAAACCGACGGAAGGCTCGGCACTCAGGAGAACCCAGAGGGTCGACGGAATGGGGAAGACAGGGGAGACACAGTGCGGACCAGAGGGAGACGGGACGGGCCCACTAGTCACAGGGAGAGGGAGAGTGAACTGGAAAGGGTCCTGCACCTACGTCGATGAGATCGAGCTTAACTGGACCTCGCGTCCTAGCTTAGAGAGTTGCTCCTTTAGCGCAAGGAATTCTTTCACGTGCTTCTCCATGATGCGGGACCACTTTCGCCGACCTCCCCACCGTCACCACGACCTGAGACCCTCACTCCCACACTCCCATGCACAGTCCCACCAACCCCTGACTTCGGATCGGTATGGGACGTCCTCTAGGCGCTCGATGTCCGGGTCGAAGTCCTTGTCGTCCAGGTCCACCTCTACCTGTACAGCTTTGGTCTGGAGTGTCGACGGGAGTCCCTGTAGGCACGAGTCATACTCTGGTAGCGTCGGTTCTTATAGAGCCTTCGACTTCTTACCATGTTCAGTTTCCACTCCGAGACCACCGGGGAGACGGGGAAGTTAGGGTCAGACCTCCATAAAGGATACCGAGGTAGAGACCCCTCCTCCCACTCGGGCCCCAGAGGTACGAAGAAACGGGTGGGGAAGGACGTAGGACGTAGGAGGACAGTAGAGTCCCTGGGGGGAGAGAGACGGGTATCCACAGGCTGGACTGGGTCCGTCGGTTGTTCTTGTTACTGCGAGACGCGGTCCGGTTCGTCCTCTACTACCTCATGGCGGTGGTCTAGGTCAGGATGTGGACGCTCTAGCTGCGGGAGTTCCCGTGGCACTCAGGGACGGGTGGAGAGGACCGGGTCGGGAAGGGTAGACGTCGAGTGCGAGACACTGGAGCCCGCGTAGTGTGTGGGAGAGACCCGGAGACAGAGGAGTATAGATGGTGTCCTCATCTTTGTCTGTCCACCTGAGGGTCCCCCCGAGAGTCCTTAGCACCCTGAGGACGCATCTCCGTCCTTCCCACCTGTCGGTGCAAGGGGACAAAGTCGACATAAGAGACTATAAGGTGTATTCCGAAGTAAACTCAAGACTCAAGGAACCGAGTCTCCTGAAACTGTTCAGGATCCGAACCGGTGGACCCCATGGAGGGCCGGGTCTCTGACACGGAGAGAGGTAGGACCCGGGGTGCACAGGGGGACTGGTGGTCGTGTCGGGTAGGAACTGGACCCGTGGGGGAGGACGTCTTGCTGAGTGACTACTCCGTCTACTCCCTCGACCTCCTGGCGAAACGATCACTCCGGTCACCGATGGTCCTGTTGTAACGGGCGGACCTCCTCCTCTATGCTGTGGAGTTCCTACTCTACCGGGCGGTGGACGCGCTCATGGTCCTGGACGAGTTACAGTTCTACCGGAACCTGCACCTCTAACGGTGGATGGCCTTCGACGATCTCCCGCTCCTCTCGGCCACTCCCCGCTCCGTCTCCGACCGGTACCCGAGGACCTCCCTCAACGCGACTCCCGGGGGAGGACGGGACTTCGCCCCGAATCCTAGTGGTAGTGTTCTAGATCTTTGTTATAATATGTTCTCCGGTGGTGAGACGACTAATGTCTCTTAATTGGTTTCGGTGGACCCATTTTTCACTAAATTAATTATCGAAAATATTTTTCTCTTTATATTCATAAGGGTGTAGGTGGAAGTCTTAATTCTTGGTCGTCGTATTTTGGTATAAGTCGTTGATCATTATTTTGTAATGACGGTCAGTTCCCTCTCTACCTTCGTCTCGGCCCTCACTACTCCTTCCTTTCCCTCCCCCGTCTATCTCTACTTATCTCTGTCTACCTCGACCCTGTACTATCCGATTCTCTCTTCCACGTCTCTAAATACGAGTCTCCCACGTGTGTGTACACACCCACGTGTGTGTACACACATGTGTGTGTGTACACGAGTGTCCTTTTCTACGTTACTGTGCGAGACTTGTTTAGTGGAAATCTGTGTTTTTGTGGTACGTTGTTCTTTCCCTGTGTTCCCTTGGAAGAAGTAACTACCTTTACAAGATATAGAACTAAACCTGACCACCAATGTACCTACATCTGTGACTAGTTTTGAGTGACCTAACGTGAGATTTCTAGACACGTAAAGTGATACATTTGAATTGTAGTTAAGTTTTGTCCAGTAAATGAGTTGTTTTACTACGGGTGACTACGAGTGTTTTTACTATTTTAGACTTCAAATTTTTTTAGTCGACTGTATAAATCTATGTCTAAATACGTCTCCTTCTAAAGTCTATGACATCTTATTATAGGAGTATATTACTAGGGAATTCCATCGATTCCAGTGTGACGTAAAAGGGTCGAGATCCGTATTTCCCCACCCCCCACCGTCAAGGACCTTGAACGGAAGGACACTCACCCGGTCTCTAAGGGTCTGACTGACCTCCCACCCGTGTACGTCACCTACAGTAGGTGTCGAGAACAACTATGTGGGACGTTACGGTTCCCGTTCTTTCTTTAGACCCATGTCACCTCCCACGTGACCCCCAGGACCACAGTGTGGTCGTCCAGTCTCTACCTGACCCCACTAGGAAGGTCTTCCCTGTCAAGGACCCTGTCGAGCTCAACCGGAAACCGGGGTACGGGGTTCGTCACAACTTCAGTCACCCTGACCCTGTCGACTCCTACCACAAATATCTCCTAGTCCCGTTCTAAACTCCCCACCACTGCTCTCTCTACCTCCCAGGATTGGGAAACCCCCGGACCAGAGAGAGGAAAATCCTAGTTGGAGGGATAGGTCTGGAAGAGACGGGAGTTGAAGGCTCCACTCACGCACAACCGTTCATCTCCGACCTCACCGTCTCCCATCCTCCGGTCACCCGTGACGGGCTCCGGTCGGTCCTCCCCTCCTATGTGGTATCCCTGACCCAACCGCAGACCCCTTGTCTTTCCCCCGACGACGCCCTCTTACCCCTGCAAATCCATCTCTGTAGAAGACTGTTTCCCTCGAAAAATAATAAAAAAAAATTTAAAGTACCACAACATACTATACTGGTACAGGGGACGTAGAAGACCCTTATAATTCACCGGTTGTCAAAGAAAAAAGATTATATGGGTTTGAGACTCCTTCATGGTCCCATAGGAACCCCTGGACCGTCGTCTTCGTAGATCTTGGGATATGGACTCGATGTTCCGTGGGTGGTGAATAAAAGACAAACTGTTCAACGGTTCGTGGGAGGTGACCGGAGGTCGACGAACGACTTGTAAAGATCGAAAGACCTCGTTCCACAACCCACGAACGAAATTTTTTACTTCGGTTTGGAATCGTTTCGGTTTGTTAATTTTCTTGCTTGAGGATCCCGTAAGACGGTAAGACTGTAATCATTATACGTCTAGCTCACCGAAAGGTTGGGACCTCTCGTCTTTTTGTGCGAGATTACTATGTAATCCTTTCGTTCAACCTCAGGAACCGTCGAAGCGGAAAGGATCTAGTTTAGAAAATATATAAGCTACAAGTAAAGGTAGTCTTTTTTTATGTACGACACGAGGTGGCTCAACGTTACAAGTAGTGTCCGACCGACTGACGATTCCTCTAAATACTTGTGGTTTGAGTATTGTGGTTCCTGGATTTAAACTGGGAAGGTTATTTTGAGTCTTACCGAGAGAAGCCAATCGTCAAATACGTCTATGGTTCACACTCGGAACGTAAATTTTAGCGAATTACCAAAAAGTTCAGTCATCAAGACCCGGTACTGTCCCGTTCATGACGACAATGACAAGTAAAGTGTCACCCCTTTGACTCCGTACCTCCCTGTTCACTGACCGGTAGACGTGTTATTTAGTCACTGACTAAGGACAGGTAGAGAGAAAGTAATTCTGTAGTTCAACAAGTAGGCCTCAGTTTCCCCCGACCCATGGTACTCTAGGAAGTTTTCTCACGGAACCAAGACCCGAGATCCCAGGAGTGACAGTCGCAAGTTTAAGGACGTCCCTAGAGGACCCCTGGTCCCCACCTCCCCCTCACTCCTCCCCACAGCCACCCCCCCGCCCTTACGACTCACCGGACCCCGGATCCACTAGGGAGTGGGAGAACTTGGACGGTTGTGGACCTCGTGTGAACAACCGAGGAACAGAATCGAGTCGGGACCCGTCGGGGAACCCAGACGTCTCGGTGGATGACCCACGACCCGTGTTCCTGTCCACTTCTACAAAACGACTTTTTCATTGTCCGGGTATAACTCCCCAACCCGCAGAAGGCCCGAAACGGGTCACTCTGGTCCCTTCCTGAGGGTCGGTGTCCTTGTCGGTCCGG
Source organism: Capra ibex (assembly GCA_006410555.1). Lineage (NCBI taxonomy): Eukaryota > Metazoa > Chordata > Mammalia > Artiodactyla > Bovidae > Capra > Capra ibex. Next base: position 25,727,614 of record SJYO01016970.1, on the reverse strand, counting down.
ACCGGAACCAGTCCGACTCGTACACCTACTTAGACAATGTCTTTGTTCGGGACTCGTCTCCCCAAGACTCCAGGTATGGTTCTTCTGCCACTACTAGTTCTGGTAGCTCTGAGCCCTGCCCCTCCACTCACCAGACGGACCTTGGGAATGGGGACTCCACCCCCCCGGATACCCCACACAGACCCACCCCCCCCTCCGACAGTCGGTCTACAGAAGATGGTCGGTACGACCAAGACGGACCCCCGTCTTCCCAGACGGTACGACCCCTCCTCCACAGGGCCCCAGTACTGAGGTAAGAGGCCGGTCGGGACCCAATCTGACCCAAAGAGAAGGAGAGGTCCAGCAGTCACTCCGGTGTGTCGTCGTCGTACTCCACGAGATTTCGGTCTCTGGAGAGACGGTGGTCTCTGGCACGAGTGGAGACAGGAGTGACGGAGGATTTCGGTCGGAGGGAGGTAGGGTCCCGTGGTGGGGTCGGTGTCACGAGGCGAGTGTCGGAGACTGGGGACGAGTGGCGCTGGTGGGCAGGACCAGGGGTGTCCCCTGGACCGGGTTGGGAGGGCCCGTGTCCCTCGGGGACGGCACACTCCAGACCAACAACTTGACTCCCCCGGACCGGGACCCGGCGGGAACCTCACACGACCCGTCCCGGTCCGACCTCGGTTCTGTACCGTCACTGGAATGGGAAGGGTGGAGGCACTGAAGTCCGAGATCGTATACCGAAACCTCCCCTGAGGTCTCGTCCTGCATCCTTGGGGAGTCCCAGTCCAGTTCGGGACACCTGGAGGGGTAATGGGGGAGGGGCCGGACTCAGTCTTTCCGTCGTAGGAGCCGTTCGGTACGTCCATTGACCCCTGTATCGGGGGTGGGGGCACCTCTGACCCCCGGAGCTCTGACTGGGGTACCAGGGAATGAAAGGGCTCCACCCGAATGTTCCGTCCCCGACGTTCTCTCTTGGGGGCTTCCACGGTCTACACCCTCGTCCTCTACGTCTTTCTCTCTCCCACCCGCTCTACGACCTCTCTTCTCCTCTCTCCTCTCTCGCCAGAGTCCGTCCACCGTCCCCCCGGGTGGAGGGGCACGGACGGGGAAGGGGCGACGTCCCCGAGACTTGTCTTTCTTTGTTATTTTTTCTATTCGTGTTCGGATCGTGCCGGGGACGACAAAACTGACGGTCCAGAAGAGACTCTCTCGGGACAGTGTGATGGAGAAAAAAAAAAAAGAAAAAAATTATAAAAACCCGGTGTATTGTGTTGTACGCTCTAGAATCAATGGACTGGTCCCTAACTTGGACACGGGAACGTTCCCTTCGTACCTCAGGATTGGTGATCTGGTGGTCCTTTAAGGAACATAGCGAAGAACTCCGCTTGACACACGACGGAAGGATGGGTCGGTCTGACAGGGGGTCCCGGACGGTGGGGAAGACAAGGGTCTCGGAGCGTCGGACCGACATACACACATCGTATACCCCCTCCGCCGAAAACGACCCCTGAGTGTGTATGGAGAACAATACGGGGTAATGGTCCTGACGGGGGTGTGTGACGAGACTTCCTCCCGAGGACACCAGGAACGGATTCCATCGAATGTGGGAGTTTTGGACCTAGAAGCTTCGAGGTTCCGGTTAAGTCCTTTTTACTGGAACAATTCTTTTTGTCTTTCGAGATAGAGTAGGAACCTTTTCTTCTGAGTGACGAGATTTTTTCAACAGTTCAGTAGGATACAATCGAATATTAAAGTCACATTATGTTAGAATTAATTTTATGGTTTCCCTTTAAAGCCCTCTTAAACCCTTCTATCCCTTACATCCTGTATACCTTTTTTTTTAGTATTTTATTTTGTGATTGTGTCTATAGAATTTCCAAAGACACCCCTTTGGAATTAATAAGTCAAGACCCGTACCATCTGTACCTGTCCCCGTCGTCACTTTAGACAGAAAAGTGAGGAAGGTTTTTTATTTAAGGTCCACCTAATCTCTAAATCCTTCGAACTACCTAGGTACATCCAGAGACAGAAGGTTGGTGAGGAGTCTAAATTCTCCAATGGGAAATCTTCGCCCTTCTCCCATCTCTAGTGTCTGTACTATTTAAACCTGTCAAACATTCCCTTTATTTAGGTTATCTCGAAATCAGGATCTCAGGAATTATGCAACAAGGATTGACCGAAAAAGGTCTTCGAAGGTTTTTGGAAAGACCACAGAGAAAGAGGGGGAAGAACCTACGTCGGGACCGAGTACTGAACGGTCCGGGAGGGGGGGTTGGGCATTGAACACACCAGGGAGGGAGGTCCCGAGGTCCTTCCTGGGGGAAGAAGTTCCATACGATAGGAAGTAGAACGGGACCCTCGTAGACCCCGATTTTGGGGTACAGAGGGGGGAGGGAAGGAAAGGGGTGTTAGGAGGTTGTCTCACTTGGGACGTCCGGGGTCTTGTGGGGGGGTTAGTTGGACACCACCTGGGGGTTGTCTTTACTCGTCCCCGTAAAGGACACGTGTGACACTATCTCCGCCCGTCGCGGAAGAATAGGACCCGGTTACTCCCCGAGACCTTAGACTCGAGGAGACACACTCTCTCTGAGGACCCACTCCACCCGGGTACACCCGCACCACCACAAACACATAGACACTCATTGGAGGCCTCAGAGAGTCGAACGAGAAGGGAGACTTACTCAAGGCTCGTAAGTAGATGGCGTGTTTCCTATTTCCCTGTACTCCAGTCTCTTTCCGAATCCCCGAAGGGATGGAAGGGTTTTTTCCAAATCCACATCTGACCAGTGATCTTCCTCCTTCACCTCCTGAGAAATTCTGACCGTCTGGACCTAGAGTTTCCGGGGGTCCGGTACTGAACTGGGGGTCCTTCAGGGTGTAGAACTGATCAACAGGATTCCGACGCGAACTTACAGAGCCCAGATTCTTGTGTGACGGAGAAGCCCCCGGTGAAGAACGACCCTGTCGAGACTTCCAGTCTTTCGGGAAGGAAGAGTGTGTGTAAACAGAGACACTACCGATGGGTGGACAGAAGTCTCTTCCCTCCTCCGGGTCCCCTTTCGTACCAGACTCAGTTCGGAAGGACCTGACCTCGAAGACCAAGATTCGGGAGACCAAACAGACAGAGGGACCCCCAACCTGGCACTGGATCCTTAGACCCCGTCTCCTCTACGTACACCGGACTAGGGTCTCTTACCTGTTTTTATTTGACTTTTTCTAGACCCAGAGACCACCAGTATGGGTATGTGGGTCTAGAAGTCACACGTGGGTGCGTGTGCATGTGGGACAGGGGAGGTACCGATTTGGAGAGGATGAGGAACCCTTGACCGTAGACTTGTGACTCTTTATTCTCCCAAGTCTCCCGACTGGTCGAAGGGTGGTACCCTCGTCAAGGTCTGGTTGAGTCTGGGGTGGACTCGTCCACCTCACCCTTCCTAACACCTTCGTTTATACAGGTATTCGGTTCTTGACTGCAGAGTCGTCCGGGAAAGGATAGGACAGACAGAGACCGATAGGGCGGTGGGGACGCGGACCTCTGTTTCGTAAGGTGAGTGAATGGTGAAGAGCTTGAGGAGGAGACTGGTGGTCGGACGGGTCCTGAGTATACGTTTAGTGACCGGAGACGAAGTTGTGGATTTTACAGTCGATTGGTTCCCGTTCCAAAAGTAAGTAAAATAAGTGATGAGAACCACGGACCTTCTCCCGAAACAGGTATCTTCCACGGGTAGTTTATAAATTTATGAACAACTTACTTATGGGTGACCCGTGAAAGTAAATGAAAAGAGATTTAATTTATAAATGGTCTTTCCAACTGCCAGGGGTGAAGTAAGTGACTAAGTAGTTTGTCACTCGAAAACGGTACACGGTCCGCGTACCACGGAGTAATACTGAACCTCCTTAGAGGGCGCCGGGTCTTTCTGTCCACTTGACGGTTCCAGTGTGTCGCATAGTAACCGTCTCCTCCTGTCCCCGGGGACGAGGAACCGGAGGTCTCTCGTCTAAAGAAAGGTACTGTGGTGTCCGAACACTAACGTTTCGTCCCGTCTGACCGTCGTGTGTGGTCGACCCGCGGTCCGGCGCCCCGTGACACCCCGACAAGACTCCCTGTCTACTCGCGGAACGTCGGTCGACGAAATCCACTCCCGGGACCACTCCCGACCTCCCGAAGGCCGCAGTGTCGGTCACGCCCGAGGCGGTCCTCTCCCGCGGGCGCTGAACGGTCCCGGACACGGGAGGGCTGGATCCGGGCGTGTGAGGAGGGGTGTGGAGTCGTTTTCGGGGGTAATACCAGTAAGTTGGTCCTCTCTTGTTCGGTGCAAGGTCCGAGACACGGTCCGGGAAAATTTATCAATTATAAACAAAATTATAAATTATATTATTAAATTTCGGTAGTGTTGTTGGATTCAGTCTAGTACATTAAGGAGTCGAGTCTTAGGAGACTCTACCGAAGAGTAAAGTGATCCTTATTGTCCCAGTACCGGATGTTCTACGATCCGGTAGACCGGGGGCGACGGACAGACTGGAGTACAGGGAGATCGAGGGGGTGTGAGAGGGTCGGGACGAGAAGACCTCGGATGTCCCGTATACGAAGGACCTCGTCAGGACGGGTCTGAAGACGAGGTAAACGGAGGAGTGGGGAAGTTCTAACCGAGTTGTTAAGGACCACTCCGGTTAAGGATGGTGAGACAAGGTTTCACGTTCGGGGGTAGTGTGAGGGTAGAGGGCACACACACACTTCAGTGAAGTCAACACAGGTTGAGAAACACTACGACACCTGACATCGGGTGGTCCAAGGAGACAGGTATCCTAAGAGGTCCGTTGTTATGACCTTATCCAACGGTAAAGGAGGAGGTCCCCTAGAAAGACTGGGTCCCTAGCTTGGGTTCAAAGGACTCGGAGGACGTAACCGTCCACCTAGGAAATGGTTATCACGGTGGACCCTTCATGGGGGAGGGTAGAGGGAATGGGACGAAGTAACGGGGTCTTATGAATAGAAGATGACTAGAAATATTAAACAAAGAGATATCAACAGAGGAAGGAACTCATATTCGTTGTACCCCCATCCTTGGGAGACAAAGAAAAAATTTTAAACAAATAAATAAAAACCGACGTGACCCAGAAACAACGACACACGTCCGTCAGAAAGAGACTAACTCCCGTCAACCCCGATGAGAGAACAACACCACGGACCCGAAAAGGAACGCCGCCGAAGGGAACAACTCCTTGAGCCCGAGTTCTCGTGTCCGAGACCTTCAACACCGTACCCTAAGCGACGGGAAGCCGTTTACCTTTAGAAGGACCTGATCCCTAGTTTGGGTACAGGGGACGTAACCGTCCGTCTAAGGGTTACTGACCTAGTGGTCCCTCCAGAGGAAACAGACAAAACAAGCGACGATAAAGAGATCTCCGGTCGTGTCACGACCCGTGTGTCCTCCTTGATTTTTTTACAAACAACTTACTTACTTATTTGGGACTCAACCCGATGAGGTTAAATATCAACTCCTTTGACTCCGACTCTCTACAATTTATTGAACTAGTTCTAGTGTCTCAATTAAATAAGTTGGTTGGTCGACTGCAAATAAACGTCTGGTGGATGATGTAAGGTACGTTTAACAACTCCGTATCACGATCTTTCAAAACCCAATAACCAAAAATTTTTTATCAGAGTTTAGAAAGAAAATCAGAACCACAAGGTACACGAATGTTACAGAAGGGGTGGAGGGGTAAAAATGAAATATCTTAAGTTAAATGCAAACTCTTAAGTTGTAGACACCCACGGACTCAACCACCTCCCCCGTACCAACTGATACTTCCTCTGCGAGTCCGGGTAGAAATCCCACTACTCTGACAAGACATGCCAGGACCCCTTGGTCCACGTGTCAGCAGGCGTAAACAGTTTTGGTCGTCTTCACGTGTAGTGCTTTTCATTCGCAATTACATGCATTTGATTTCGGTCTCTAAAGTAAGGAGTTCCGAGAGTAGGGACATCTGTATTAGGTCACAAATGTACCAAAGAAGAGACGGGAGAGGCACATGTGTATCTGTGTTCGTGTGAAAGAACTCGGAGGGTCTTACTGTCACCCCCACCCCTCCCAACCGTCCCTCCCTTTTCCCATTGAAAGAGGTAGATTACTGAGGGTCGAGGAGGGACGAAAAGGGTCCGAAGTAGGGAGTCCCGAGTTCCAGTCTAGACCAAGAGAGTGGATTTGAAAAAATTTCGAAAAATAAAACTCTAGTAACATCTAAGTGTACGTCAATATTCTTTGTCATGTCTCTCTGGGACACATAGTAAATGGACCAAAGGATCTTACCATTGTAGAATCTATTGAGATCATGTCATAGTGTCGGTCCTTTGACGGTAACTACGTCAGGTGGTAGAAGAAGTCTAAAATAGTCAAATACGTGATTACACACACACACACGCGCGCGCGCGCACGTCCATAAACCAAAATATTTTAAAATAATGTACACATCTGAGTGTACTGATGGTGGTCTCAATTCTGTGTCTAGCAGAGTAATATATTCAGAGTGAATCTGAAAATTTTCGTTATTACAGAAACGAACTACAAAGAGTTTCATATCGAGAGTCCACGTAGTCTCAGTGACCCGGTTAAGGACGGGGGAGGGTCCTTACCTCGAGAGACCCTCACCTCGAGCCTTTCGACACGAAAATTGTCTCCGGGTACCTGCCGTCCGGTACCCCAGCGTTTCTCTGTGCTACCTTCGCTGGGTCGTGTCATGTGTTATGAAATTCTTGGTGTCCAAGATTGCCCGAGGGTTCAGAAGGTAGAGTTTAGGTGGGAGGGGTGACACCGACGGTCTCCCTAGGAAGATTTTTTGTTAAGACTGGTATAATAGGATGACGAATTACGGGACGTCACGGGATGAGCGCAGGGGGGTGGGGGGTGGGGTCCCGGTAGTCCTATCTCTGGAATCCCTCGTTTCCAGGAGGACAATCCTGAGTGGGTGACGCCAAGTTAGGAACGTCTGAGGAGACTAAGAGGAAAACCGAAGCGACCCACCGGATACTCTAGAAGGAAGGGGAAGGTATCGAGTTTGGGACACGTGAACCGTTAGTTTCACGCTCAAGATTGGTGACCTGGCGGTTTCTTAAGGGGTCTGAGGAGAGTAAGAATCGTGTGTAGTAGATGAAAGTAGTACGAGACTAAACCCAGTACGACAAGGGAGACGGACCTTGCTGGAAGGGTGAGGAGAGACGGACAACGTTGAGACATGTTGCTGAGTCAAGAATGTTTACTTCTACACCTCCAACTCTCCCCAAACTACAGTGGGTCGTTCATTCCCGTCCCTGATCGACCCCCGACCAGGTGGACTGAGGGACGAGGTCCAGAATGACAAGTGGTGCCGACAGTTCCTCCGACCCCCTTCGGTGACCAGGGAGAACGGGTCGGAGACGAGTGGAGGTGAACCCGGACGAACGGGTAGACGGAGAGTCTCCAGAGTGGGTCCTGGAAGAGAGAGAGAGAGAGGGGGTCGGCGCACCCCGACCCTTAGTCTCTGGGTCCTCCTCCCTCCTTCCCTTTACCCTAAATCGAGTTCCCATTGGGCTGAGGTACTCACCCACCGATCCCCCGCCCCGTGTGGTGTCCCATCCCCCGAACCTTTTCCGGAGTCCCTGGGCATATTCGGTTCCCCCACCCCCGCTGCCCCTGAGGATTTCCTCCCTCTTCTTCGTCTCGTCTCAGGTTCAGGGGAGGAGACGACGGGGGAGGGAGGTGACGAGGGAGCGTTGGGCTCGGCCCCCCGGATTTTTATCGGGGGCTCCGCGTTGGCGCCGGCGGGGCCACTGGAAGACCCATCGTGTCCGGCTTCCGCCCGCCCGCCGTCCTTCCGTCCCGCGGCCGGGGGGTCCTGAGTAGAGGGTCCCGTTGTAGGGGGCCCACGGGGGCACCGGCAGGTCAAGGCCGCAGAGGGGTCGAGTTGAGCGTCTCCGGTACGTCTTTCGGGCCCCGTGCGCTCCGCTCCTGCGCCCGTGCTCCCGTGGGGGGTCGGGGCCCCACGGGGGCTTCTCCCGGTTTCACCCCCGGCCGCCTCCCCGCCGCCGGCGCCACCGGCCCCGCGGCCAGAAGGACGCCGGGGACTTCCTGCGCCGCCACAGACGCCCGTCGCTGCACGCCGACGCCCACCATCACTCGCCCTGCGGGGTCGGGTCGGAGTCGACCAAGGCCCTACCCGTCGCGAACGGGGGCGGCCGGGGGCTCGGGTCGACGGACACCGACGCCTCGACGCCCGGCGCCCTACGGCCGCACATGTCGACGTCCCGGGTCTTGCTCGCCCCGGTCCGGAGGACGCTCCGCCAAGAGTGGCACGACCTCCAGCCTCCATTACGCCTCCACCCCCGGTTCGGCCCCCCTCCCCCACGAGTATCCATCTCTTCCAATGGGACCGGCGGCGAGCCACCTCCGTAGACGAGTAGGTCGGAAAAGGACCCACGAGACCGAAGAGTCTACACGACTGGGTCCTCACGGGCAGTTCTCCTTTCACGTCCCTTTCACCCACAGTTCCATCTCTCCGAGGGGTGTCCTTCCAGTCTCCAATTCCCAGTCGCAAACCATTCGGTTCGGACTCGGGGTAAGTCCGGAGAGACTCGTGACGTATCACCCTTGGGAGGATTAAAGGGACATCTCTCCCCGGAGGACCCCTTTGACAAGAGTGGTCGAGACTATTAAATCTGAGCCTTAGACGGAGAAGTCTGTACGGACGTACAGACTTCCTCCTCCACCCGAGGGGACCAGACCGACACCACAACTCCCCTACCCAGTCTTGAGGAGTATCAGGTAACGGTCCCGTCCAACCACACCAGTCGTGATCCGACCTTCCCCGGTCACCCACCTGTACATACCTATCCCACGTCTCGTCGTCCTATCTCACGTCTCGTCGTCCTCCATCTCGGACCTAACCCCCAAGGGTCGTGTATACCTCCCCTCACGGACTCTTAGGTGTCCGTTCGGACGGCACACGTACACGTGCCCGCCCGTCACGTCCCCAGACCACCACGGTCGTCTACTCCCCGAACACCTTAACCATGCCCTTCACGTACCCGGTACAGAGGGGGTCCAAGTCTCCCGTACCTTCCCCCGTACCGGGACGGACATAGACACTTCCTCGACCACTACCAGGATCCACCTTCCCTTCCCCGTATTCTGACCCGGGACACGAGTCCCAGGACGACCCCGACCACACCCACGTCCGGTCCCGGTTTAGAGGAACCAAGTCACAAAATCCGAAGGAAAAACTGAAGGAGTCGGGGATTTGGTCAAGAAGAGATCCGACTTCTGTCTTAGAGTCGTCTGACTCAGAATGCTTTATCTTAAGACTCCTTCTTTCGACGTTGACCCCCTCTACCGTTTCTCGAACCTCTAGTACTCAAACAGGACCTGTAAAAGTTCTCCCTTAAGAGTGAGACCGACCCATCACAGTACATCCCCCTGACGACTCCCCGACTCCTCCTCCGTATGGTACGAGGGGCCCATATCGTTCGACGTGTCGAGGTCGTAGGACTTCCTTGAGTCGTCGACCTCCCATTTCTTCCGACGTCCCACGTCGACGCCCTCGACCTCTCCTCCGAGTCGGAGGGAGACGGTCGTAGAGGTGAGAGAGGGATCGAGACGGGACGGGTGGAAGGAGAAGTTACTAGCTCTCCCGGCTCCGACCGAACAGAACCAACCGAAGTGTGGACCGGTCCATGTCCGAAAGGAGCGTGAGTGAGACCCCAACCCCGACCCCGAGCAGGACCGTCTTGAGACTCGACCCCCTTCTACCCTAAGGAACTCCCGGAAACAAGTCTCCGTTTCCCCCGACTTTTGTCTTGTATTTATTTCCGTGTTAGCTATTCAACTACACTTGTGTTGAACCTCCTCTCTCTATGCCCTGTCTCTCTTCACGACTCTTCCTAGGATCATAGTAATACAAACAAATCTCAGTCTTTCCTGGTGTCTCTTGACGTCCAGGTGTCCGACGTCGAAATTCCCACTCCTACGACACCAGGTCTTGTCTCACCCTCCAGTGCTGATCGACAGACGAATTTCTGTTTGTCGATCAATACGGGTAGGGTCTAGAGTCTTGGGTCAGGAGACTCAAACCCGAGACCCCCGAAAAAAATGGAGAATTCAAGACCTCCCTCCTCTTTCTTTTCCCTCTTCCTCGACAGACAGCATACCTCTCGGAAAGACTTCTACTCTTGGAGGAACGGACGGGACCAGGGGGTCTCACCCTTCTCACTGTCCTACGATCTCGGGGGGGTCGGGGAGACCTTAGGTCCACCGTCCCAGTCGTCTAGACTCGGGACCGACCTGTATGGATCGGTCTCCGGTCCTCCGGCCAGACGTCCGACGAGATTACCTTGTCGTACAAACTTTCCGACCCCATTCCTTTCCTAGGATCCACGACCCCCTGACCTAACCTCTGGAAAACAGTGAGTACAGTTTTGTCCTTCTCCCAACCCGAACGTCGTTCAGTGTAGACTCTTGAAAGTATGACCATCCTCGAAACGGGGTTATGGTCGAAACGTTAATACTAAGTAACCATTATTAAGAATCATCGTTAAAAATTATCATACTTATCGGTGATACGACGACACACCGTCCGTTATACGATAGCATGGGAAACTATATAGTAAATTCAGGGTGTCGTTGGGATCCCTTGGACTCCGGGTCTCCCTAATTTACTTCGTAGAACCAACATGACTATCCTCTACCGTTCCGTTCCTACCTTCGGACCCAGACAGGGTGACGGTTCTTGGGGTACGAACTGATGATACGGGGAGGGTGGACTAACCGCTCCCTCCCCGAAACGAAACCACTACAACCGACTCAGACCGAAGGAAGAGAAGGATGACGGGTGGGAGGCGGTCAGGGACGGGTCGCTCTCCAGAGACAGTTCTAGTCAACCCGTTCGTCGAGTCGTAGCGAGTCTGAAGAAGTACCTTTTGAAAGAACCAACCCTAGTTACGTCCTCCTGAAGTGCCAAGAGCTCCTTCAGGTCGGTCCTGGACCGACGTCTCCCTTCGTCCGTCAAAGGACCGACCCTAACGGAAGACCGAGCCGTTCTGCCCCACTACGATTCCAAGGACCGTGAAGACTTCGGATTCTACAATCGAGTCCCTATCTCTCTATAAGCGTACCAACCCCTTCGACCCCGGAACTCTTCTGCTCTCCCGACGTCCGACCTCTTAAACCTCCTACGTTTTATCCTCCCATCCTAAACCCCCATATCTTTACTCCTTTCTGATCCTTATCACTTCTACCGTCTCTACGTCCTATGAACATCTCATAAATTGTACACATTTCGTGGGAAAGAGTAAAGTCATAAATCAAAAGATTCAAGGTCCAATGACAATACTGGTAATATGTATTTTCTTTTGACCACAAGTTTCTTCCTTAAATGGGTTGCAGTGGACCACTCACTCCACCGTCTGGGTCTAGACTCAGATCCAGGTGTCACGGACAGGAGTCTTTCTCTTCTCACCCTTCTGACTCCGGTCCTAGATCGTAGCATTGATAGGGAGACAGCCATAGGGGTTCATAGGGGGACGGTCGTAGAGGTGAGAGAGGGATCGGAGACGACAGAGGTTTTATCCGTCCGTAAGAAGAGACAGTTTTGTAGTCCGAGGGTAAACCTACCCGACTCTTCGATACACGGTCAGTTCATTAGTCCCGTTCGTGGTGGGAGTTTCGAGCCCCGTACACACTGACCTCTCCCTCCGGATATGACTTCCCACCCCCAATTCCTCCTCTCTCGTGTCGGTTCCCTTCCGCGTTCGACTGTTACGAGTGGCACAAACCGTCAGTCTTCAGAGTATCGGTCCCGGACCCCCTGGGACCACGCTTAGTCTTGCCGGTCTCCAGTTGTCTACCATCATTTTGTACGTCCCCTGAACGTCCGTACCTCTCCTCTCTAATCTCTCTTCATTCCTTCCGGTTAAATCGTTCTCTTTCCAACCCCTGAGGTCGTCCTCGACGGACCTCGATCTACCACGTCATAGTAGAAAATGTGGATCTTACACCTGTCACACCTTCTTTTCGGTCCTCCTTTGGTCGTTCCTCAACCCTTACCCATACCTCTCACCGGGGGAGGTAAGTACGGTTCAGGATTAATCCCTCTCCTTCCCCCCGGTCTAGTCCTCGTCACTCCTCGGTACTTTCCCTTCTTTCTCTGATCTCTCCGACAATTCAGTCGGTTTCGGGTGTGTTCTGTTGAAAGGATTTCGCTCCCATCGGGAGGGTCCTTCTAGGACCCACCTTTGTTCTACCAGTGCAGAGGTCAAAGATCTTTTCTCAGACCCAGTCTTGTCTCTACCCTCCTTCCGATCTCTTACTGGACGAGGTCGTTCTAAGAATCAGGGGTAGGGGGATGGGGGTAGGAGTGATGGTTGTCGAGACACGGGGGAGGGGACACGGTGTACATACCTCACGGGTGGCTCACGGGTAGTGATACAATCCACGAACTCTAAATATTCAGTCCCCTCCCCCCCTTCTGGTTTTAGGGACAGGAGAATCTCTACTGTAAGGTCCCTCCCTTGTGTAATACGTACGTTATTAGTATTGATATACTTTTAATATATCATACAGTCTTTTAGTCTCGTCCCACTTGTCCTCCTTCCTTCCCTCTTCTACTCTTGTTCCGTCGTTTCTCACCCCACACCCACAGACCGAGTTACCTCCGAGAAACACTCTACTCCGTACCGAAAAGAGACCAATTCCCCTGTGCGAACGCCCCGTCTTCAACCTTCAGACCAAACCTCTTTACCGTCCCGCCAGGTCGACGGGTTGGAACCTTCTTTTACCCACAAGTCCCCGGTCGAACCCCTCCGGGTGGGACTCTCATACGAGGTCCGACCGGACACACCCACTCGTCGCACTCGGGTCTCGTCCTTGGCTCAGAGTACCCGGGGAGAAGCCGGGTCGACAGGGCAGTGAGTGCGGACGACGGGTAACCAATAAAAACGATGCCTTACACGGTCGGGGAGCCTAAGAGGACCCCTTGTCCCCGAGTTCAATGGGGGAGAGGAGTGAGTCGAGGGGGTAGACACTCACCCACACAAACCCCCACCCGTCCCTTTAGCGGATACACACAGGTCTTAGGAGGCTGACCTTAACTATTTCTGTATGTGCACAGGGGAAGAGTAACGTACAGGACACACACACAGACATCCACGTTGTCTGTCCCCCAGACCCATTGTCCTGGTGGACGTCCGTGAGTCTTGCATGTTCTGTACTGGATATTGAAATTTCTCGGTGTTTTGAGTTTGTTGAAATCCTCGGTTCATCTTTGACTTTTCCTCTCTCCACCAGAACAGTCGTCAACTTAAACTCGTCCGAACGGGTTGAATTTTATAACATGTCCGACTTGTTTTGAGTAGTCAACCGAGTCATAAATAAAACTTGGGTACGAAATTTCTTTTTTTCAATCCTCAGGAGGATTGGTTAGTCATATACTCCAAATTACCGTACCACCAGTCATTGAGTCAGTACCACGGACCCACTCTTAGGGACCGACGGTTGATGTCCGAGACACCGGAACCCGTTCATTGGAGAGACACGGACACATGTATAACTCAAATAAGTACATTGCACGGATCCGGCAACGAGCCATGTATGATTCGTACGACAGTCACAATTACTATTACTGAAACATCAGTGTAGAGTCGTTGGTCCTAACCGTGATGAACACACATAACCCCACCCTTAAGCCTAGACCCGTTAGCACCTCCGTGTCTTGGACACACCGAAACCGATTTACTATCCTGAACAGACTCGGAATCAGTGAACAACTAATTTACCTCAGTCAATGTACAAGAAGTCTCAAATTTGAGTGTCTCAACAACAGTCACTCCATTGGAAATATTTCACGGACTTCAACGAGTCAGACACACTGAGAAACGTTGGGGTACCTGACATCGGGAGGTCAGAGGAGACAGGTGGCCCAAAGGGTCCGTTCTTATGACTTCACCCAACGATAAAGGAAGAGGTCCCCTAGAAGACTGGGTCCCTACCTTGAGTCAAGAGGACGTAACATCCGTCTAAGAAATGGTAGACTCGTTGGTCCCTTCGGGACTATTTCACGGACTGTGAATTTACAAATCCTTTGAATCAATATTACTAACACACAGACCCCCCTCCCCATCACAAAACACGTTCGTTTTATACGTACCACGGTTTACGGTCCTCCTTTTTCTTTTAAACTACATACGAGTGGGTACTTACTCTCAACCCAATATAAACACTTATTGTCCTTTAAAAGACCCGTGGAATCGAGCACACACACACACACACACACACACACACACACACACACATACGGTCCTACGTCCCTGTCTCCTGGATGTTAGTCCCTTGAACTCCCGGAAGAAACTGGAAGGACTCGTCGGACTCCCCCAAGCGCAAGACCCAGGTCCAGAGATCCTCCTGGGCACGGGACACATACTAGGCCCGCGGGGGCGGGCCGCGGCGCCGGGACGCTACACAGCCCATGACTGACCGTTCCGCCTGCGCGCGCGTACAAACACCTCACTCGGTCACCTCTACGGCGACTGGAAGACCTCGCCGGGTCGCCCTCCGCCCACTTCCACCACACCTGCGGCGCGACCCGTCGGTTACTCGCTCACCGGGCTTGAGAGGATCCCCGGTCACGTGGGAAAAGACACGGAGTCAAAGGGGTACACGGGTCCTGGGTCCTCCGGCTACGCCCCACCCCCTCGGCGTTCCGTCCACTAGCGGCGGGGGCCCCTGCGTCCCGTCGGCCGCTCCCTTCCCCGAGGACCCCCCAACGCCCGACCGCCCCCTTCTCGCCCGAGGCCGGCGCCGGCGTCGGCGGCGGCGGCGGAAGGGGGGCGGGCCCGAGGCCGCCGGGGCTCCGAGGAAGGCGGTGGCCGCGGCAGGGGGCGGGCGAGGGGCGGAGCGGGGGCCGGGGCGGAGGCTGAGGCGGGGCGGGGGCGGGCAGGGGAGGAGCGGGCCGGCGGCCGGGCCGGGGGAGGGGGCGGTACTTCTTCGACACCCACTTCTTCGCAAAGGTCCACTCCCGAGGCCCCCGCCCGCCGCGGCCCTCCCCCGTCCTTCCCGACCCGCGGGGCCTCCCTCCCGCCCAGCGGCGCCGCCCCGGGCCCCCTCCCCCGCGGCCTCGGTTCGGACGGGGTGGGGCCGCCTGTTCCGCCGCTCGTCCCGCGCGAGGTCCCCCGAGGGGCCGGATGCAGTCCGGGGAGGGGCGCGGGTTCCCGTCTCGGGGGCGGGGGGGTTGGAGGTCGTGGGCGCTAGCGGCGCTGGGGGCCCCTCCGGGGGCGTCGGCGGGACCGCACCTCGCGGGTGCCCGAAGACATGGTGGAGAGCGGAGACAGGTTGGGGAGGCACGAGGACCGACCGAGAGGGGTCGGGGGGTGAGCCCTCGGAAGGTAGAAGGCCCCGAGGACCTTCGGTGCCGCGTCCCTAGGCGCGACTCGAGTCACGTAAGGTGATCGGAACGGGACAGGAGGCACCTGGGCCCGGAGGAAGAACGAAAGGACTCCGAGGGCAGGAAACCCCCTGGAACGGAGACGGGGGCGTTGTGGGAGGACGGGAGAACTGTGGATAGACTCCGAC